>RJWJ010042033.1:0-13239 GCA_004363605.1 Indri indri | reverse complement strand
ATCAATGTAGTGTGATTTCTGAATGATTTCATTTATATGCTTCCTACAGAATATAGTCATAATAATCTATTTCATCATAATACTTAATGCCACATGTTTGATTTTTTAAGTATCCTAAAATATTTATTATTTTTTATTTTAAAATAGCTTTATGATTTATGGGCCCAAAGAGGACCATCTTTACAGCTATCCATCTTATAATTGGGATGACTCTCAAGGAACGGCAAAACCTGAAGCAAATTATGGGAACAAATATCCTTCAACCATGCACATGAAGCCACTCTTCGTATGTATTATGCATCTCAATTTCTATATATGGTTATCATCATAATTCAAGTAAAGGTAACAAAATAAATACTAAGACTCCAGTATAGCAAAATCATATGACAGAATTAGGTTTCTGTCATTTATTAGAGATAAAGGTTTGGGAAGTTTATTAACAGTTTATATTAATAAACTGTTAATAAACACTATCATTAGTATTTCATTTTGTAAAATGGGATTAGGAAATATGAGTCAAAGGTATAGTATATACAATAATATGTATTAATATACATAAGTATACATAATATATATTCTTAAATTTACTATCTTTAGAAGGGAGATTTCATGTTAAAGAAAGACTGGTTAAATGCCATGATACTAACTCAGAGGTGAGAATGGTCTTACATTATCATAGTCATTAAATTGTCATAATTTAACAAGGCAATTGCTATTTTGAGTTTTAGTGTACTTAAGTAACACATTAGTACATTGCTCAAGCTAATGCTGAAAACTACATTAATTACTGATCATTAGTTATAAGACATATTGAAAATTAACAAAGTATTAATACAAATTGGGTTCCATTGTAGAAGTTTTTAAAATAGCAATCAGGGAAACAGTGAAATGGATTATCAAGTGAAAGTTATCTTTAAGAATTTTCTTGACAAATGCAATGAATTATAGAAAAATGCAACTAGTTCACCACAAGTGAATACCTAGTGTTTGTTAACATGATGAGTTGTGTTTTCTTTGGAGGGGTCATTTTCAGTTGACCAGGTGGCAAAATAACATTCCCCCCAAATAACCCCACTGTGGATTAATGAATGGCCTCAGATAGGTAAATTAAGAAAATGTAAATGCAGACTTTTAAGGATTTTAATTATGCAATAAGACAAAATGCCAATTGTATGATTGAATAAAAACTAATTTTTCTAATGTGCTTAGCAAAGATTAGAATAGATGTACCATCTATGTGAACCAGTGATGGAAGATAGAACTGGGGAAAAAACTAGGAACTTTTAACGGGCATGTGAAATCAGAAAGAGAAGAATATAAGAGAGAATGGTACTGAACTCATTGCACATTAATATATGTGGAAACCCAAGAAGAGAAAACCTGACTAACAAAAGAGGAAAGGCTAATATTGAGAATATGGAGGGGAAACTGGCTGAATGCAAGTGGCTTCAGGATCAGTTTTAATTTGTGCATTAGTTCTTTTTTTTTTTTTTTTGAGACAAATTCTCACTCTGTTACCCTGGCTAGAGTGCCGTGGCATCAGCTCACAGCAACCTCAAACTCCTGGGCTTAAGCGATCCTCCTGCCTCAGCCTCCTGAGTAGCTGGGACTACAGGCATGCGCCACCATGCCCGGCTAATTTTTTCTATATATTTTTAGTTGTCCAGAAAATTTCTTTCTATTTTTTTTTTTTTTTAGGAGAGATGGGGTCTCGCTCTTGCTCAGGCTGGTCTTGAACTCCTGAGCTCAAATGATCTGCCCGTCTCGGCCTCCCAGAGTGCTGGGATTACAGGCATGAGCCACCGTGCCTGGCCTGTGCATTAGTTCTTTATTGTTGCATAACAAATTACCACAGACCTAGCAACTTAAAACAACACATATTTTTTATCGCACGGTTTCCTGTGTCTTAGTCAGTTTTTGTGTTGCTATAAAAGAATACCAGAGGCTGGGTAATTTATAAAGAGGTTTATTTGGCTCATGGTTCTGCAGGCTGTACAAGAAGCATGGCAGCAGCATCTGCTTCTGGTGAGGGCTTCAGGCGGCTTCCACTAATGGCAGAACATGAAGGGAGGTTGTCATGTGCAGATCACATGGTGAGAGAGGAAGCAAGAGACAGCTGAGGGAGATGCCAGGCTCTTGTAGGAACTAATAGATTGAGAATTCACTCACTACTAAAAGAATGGCACCAAGCCATTTATAGGGTATCTGCCCCCATGACCCAAACACCTCCCCTAGGCCTCACCTCCAACATTGGGGATCATATTTCAACATGAGATTTGGAGGGGTCAAATATCCAAACTATAGTACCATGGGTCAGGAGTCTGGATATGGCTTATCTGGGTCCTCTTCTCAAGGCCTCCCAAGGCTGCAATCAAGGTGTCAGGCAGACTGTGTTCTCATCTGGAGTTTTGGTCCCCTTTCAAGTTCACATATTTGTTGCTCATGTGAAACTTCAAGCAAGTTTCATTCCCCTCGTTTCCTTGCTGGCTGTCAGATAAAAGCCACTGTCCATTCCTAAAGGCCACCTGCAGTTGCCATGTGGCCCTTTGACAGACCCTCTCATAATACTGCAGCTTACTTCTTCAAGGCCAGCTAAAGAATCTCTAGCTCCATTTTAAAGAAAGTAACTATCCCATTGATATGCCCTATCATCCTCTCCATATTCTATTGGATAAAAGCAAGTTACAGGTTCTTCCCATACTCCAGGGGAGGGAGTTATACAAGGGGCATGACTCACTGGGGATCATTCGTTAAGGTGTGTACAGGCCGGGCATGGTGGCTCACGCCTGTAATCCTAGCACTCTGGGAGGCCAAGGCAGGGTGATCGCTCGAGGTCAGGAGTTCGAGACCAGCCTGAGCAAGAGTGAGACCCCGTCTCTACTAAAAATAGAAAGAAATTATCTGGACAACTAAAAATATGTAGAAAAAATTAGCCGGGCATGGTGGTGCATGCCTGTAGTCCCAGCTACTCGGGAGGCTGAGGCATGAGGATCGCTTCAGCCCAAGAGTTTGAGTTTGCTGTGAACTAGGCTGATGCCACAGCACTCTAGCCAGGGCAACAGAGCGAGACTCTGTTTCAAAAAAAAAAAAAAAAAAAAAAAAAGCAGTGTGTACAAATAAATAGCAACTTACCCTTTAAAGAGGACTAAACTGGAATAGCTCGGCTTTTCACTGGAAGACAAGGTAAACGGGAAAAAATAGTGATCCTTAAAGGTTATAGGATTATAGGACGCCTGGGACAGATAGATTAATCTTTTACAAGTGAATGAAGCTTATTGAGTTAACATGGCATTTTTTCATTCATTTAAACAATTGGTTGAACCAACTGGTGCCTATTATGTGCCAAGCACTGCAGTAGTTTAACAGTGATGAAAAAAGAGTTATTGTCCCTGCCCCATGGATCTATAATATGGTCAGAGAACATATACTAAACAAGTAAGCATTTATAGGATTAAAATTGTGATAAGTGCTACAAAATAAAAGCTCAGAGGGTAGTAAGAAAGAATAACATGGGTGGTACAATACCTGCAGTGCAGTGTGTCTATCAGTATTGCCCTTAATTATAGCCACCAAAAGAAAAGCAATAATGATACAAGAAGTAGACAGGAGGCTCCAAAGAAAACTGAGCCATAGCTGCTCTTTGTGGCTACCATATTCAAAAAGTGGTGGTAGTAAATTCCAAGAAGCAGTGGCAGGATTGGAAATGGAAGAGGCAAGGTGGGAAAAAAAATTGAAGTGACATGGATATTGACAAGGGGAAGATAGTGCACAAGCCAAGAAAGAATGTTCCCAGAGCTCCTTTAGTAATAGCTAAGGGAAAATTTCATCTCAGTCTCTGCTAACAACTTACTTATCTTTTTCCCAAGAAATCTCTTATTGTACTATGATTTAAGAGATACATGGAAACTAAGCTCAACATTCTATTAAACCACATTATTAAAAGTGCTCTTACTGAGTATACCAGTAATATGCTAGCTGTCAAATCCAAAAGCCTATTTTAAGACTTCACCTTACCTGGTCTCTCTATAGGCATTTGACACTCACTGCTTCCTGAACTCTTCCTTTGCTTTTCAGGCTAACACTCTCCTGGTGGTCTGCCTACCTTTCTCACCATAATTTCCCAAAGTCCTTCTAAGACATATCCAACTCTGTCCAGAGCTTAAATGTTGTTTTCCAGGGTTCTATCTTGTTGGTGAATTTCAAATCTAATTTCAACTCATAAGAATCTAGATCTCTCTGGATCTAGACCAGTGATTCTAATAGCCTACAGGATAGTTGTACATTTATATTTCTAGTAGGCCTTTTAAAGACAGAAGTCATATCTTTTCATTTACTCAATCCTCTAAGTCTGAATTCTGTGAATCCTAGGAGAGAGACTATTTTCTTTCTTTTACTGCTCTTCCTAAATCTAATCATGTGCAAAGTCATATGCGGTTTTTGTCCTAAATCTCAAGTGACCAACTCATCCTAGTTTGCTTGGTATAATCCTGGTTTTAAAACTGAAAAGTTCCACATCCTGGGACCCCTTCAGTCCTGTGAAAAGCTATTCCCTCTGCTACTGACTTAGTTCAAGTCTTCATTATGTCCCTTCTAAACTACTGCTAACTAATTCGTCTACCACCTGTCTCTCCATTTCAGGCTTAACTGTCACACTGCTGCCAAAGTGATCATCCTAAAGCCAAGTCTGCTTAATCCTTATTGCCTATAGGTCGAAGTAAAAACTCTTCAAGAAAGCATAAAAGGCTCTTCATATTCTAGCCCCTCTTAGCTCTCCAGGTTTATCTCTTGCTGCTCTTGGGCTAGTATCCTATTCCAGCCATTTTAAACTCGCTGTTTCCCAACTGTATGGTTCCCAAGCATTTATGGTTCCATGCCTGAAAACCTCCTAATCATCTTAAAATAACTGCTTTGAATATTATTATATAGTATATTCTTCACGAAGCCTTTCTTGAATCTCTAATCAGAGGCAGTGCTCTCTCTTCTGCCATCCCAATAGCACTGTGTCATTGCCTACACTGTTTACTATGGTGTCATATTATAATTATTTGTCTACTTGTCTATTGGTCTATATCTCCCACTTAATTTTGAACTCATCCAGATAAAGGTCGATCTTTTATTATTCTTCTATCTTCTGCACCAAGCACAGTGCCTGCCATAGAGTGATGGTCAACAAATAGATATTTTTAAAATTTTTGAACCATTCTTATACAAATGGGAAAGGTGACCAGTATGTTTTCAGGTAAAAATAAAGAACTCTCTAAATAAGAGCTTATGATATTTGTACTCTCTCAGAGCTATTTTAAAATAATATTTTTAAATGTTCATAGATATGTTTCCTTAGGGTTCTATAATACAAAAGTGTACTTATGAGTAGAAATTTTTAATTGTCAAAAGGTAACATGTTGCCAGGTGCGGTGGCTGACGCCTGTAATCCTAGCACTCTGGGAGGCCGAGGTGGGAGGATCGTTTGAGCTCAGGAGTTCGAGACCAGCCTGAGCAAGAGTGAGACCCCGTCTCTACTAAAAAAAAATAGAAAGAAATTATCTGGGCAACTAAAAATATATAGAAAAAATTAGCCGGGCATGGTGGCGCGTGCCTGTAGTCCCAGCTACTCGGGAGGCTGAGGCAGAAGGATCGCTTGAGCCCAGGAGTTTGAGGTTGCTGTGAGCTAGGCTAACGCCATGGCACTCACTCTAGCCAGGGCAACAGAGTGAGACTCTGTCTCAAAAAAAAAAAAAAGGAACATGTTATACTGGGGAAATGAATTTTCACCATGAGCCTCCATCATAAAAAAATTCTATAGCAGTGACAAAATTATGGTTGTGTGACATAAATATTGCTATGATAGCATGTGATGTGAAAGCAATTAGTAATGTAATTTAAAATGTGTGCATTTAATCATACAAAAAAGAATGTGGATATTTCGTAAAAATGACACATTGACTTTTGCAGTAATATAGTACTAACATTCATCATTATGCAATATTAGATTGTAAACTTTGGTACTATAATATCAGAAAAAAATAAATATTTGTTTTTCCTATATAAATTTGCTCTTGTAATGTTTGCTTCTTATTTTAGTATGGAAATTCTGGATTGCACAATATCTAAACCACTCTGAAAGAACTGTATTACAAGTACAGTATTTAATAGTTATTTAATAACAGCCAAGAATTCTTTTACTAAAAGAAAATATTTTTGTGTGTTGATTTAAATCACTATAAATTTTTAGTAGTGATTAAACATTTCTAAAATGACTCTATTAGACAGATAATATATGTGTAATTTTCCAAAACATAAGCATATCTAAACAAGAATAGAAATTTTACTTAATGCTATTTAATTACATTTGATATTTTTCACTTCCTTGCAGAGTTTTTCGACACCAGGAGTTCCCAAGTCAAGCTATGTTCAAAGAGAGAGACAACACATTGAATACCCAAATTCTGAAGAGCCAGAAATCCCTTATAGGATAAACTATGTGCAGATGAAATCCAACTATTAAGTTTCCTGCATAAAAACATATATACATGTAGATATATATGATCATCTGTAATTTTAAAAGCATACTCAGAATAAGAAAGTGCTATGAGTATGACTTGTCTGTGCTCTAAATACTTTTCATTCAGCATTTATGCCATCAATTCTTATCTCTTTATACCGTGAACTTTTCTTTTTTCCTCCCTCTCTACGATTACAGAGAAAAGCTTTCATTTCCAATATCAACTTCATTTACTCAGCAGAGATGGCAGATACTTGTTATTGCCAAAATTCAGCATAACACTTGCTTACTGGTTTATGACATGTATCTTTATAAAGTGCTCGGTGAAATGCATAGATTGGTTGCAAATTGCTTATGGAGAATATTGAGTACTTTATAGTTACTGGATAAATCTAAGGAATTGCACCAAAGCATCAGTATATAAATAAGGAATTTTATTTGAAATGTGCAATTTGATTATAAATTAATTCCTTAAGATAAACTAAGAATTGCTAAACGATTTCTGTAAACTAAGTAGTGCAGTGGAATGATCCCAAAATATGGTTTCCTTCCTCCTTTCTTTCCTTTTTCCTTCATTCTTTCTTCTCTTCCTTATTCTTCCTTTCTTTAAAAGGTAATTATTTCACACCAACTATGCGCCAAGCATTGGTTAGTTGCTAAGGTACAAAGATGAATCTTAAGATAGTCCCTAGAGGTCAGACTGGTAGAAGAGACACAGAAAAAAATCGATTATTATTATTCTATGTGATCAATGCAATGATAAAGATGTATATAAGACAGTAGAAAATCAAAGACTGACCAAGCCTAAGAAGAAGTGTGATGATAATGGTGGAGGAAGAAGGCCATAAAAAAAAAGGTGATGCATAAGTTTTCATAAAAAATAAATAGGAGTTAACACTATGAAGGGGGACTGGGAGAGAGTTTTTGAGACAGAGGGAATTAACAAAAAGCATAGAGGTGAAAAACAACATGCAGTATACAAGGAAATTCAAATACTGCTGGAATATAAAAAGTGAGGCTGAGGAGATACCCAAAGACTAGATCAGGGAGAGTGATCTAGTTACATGACATGTTACAGAGCTTAGATTAAATTTTATTGGTTATGGAGTTCCACTGAAGGGTTTTAAATAATTGTGGTCAGATTTTATATTTTAGACTGATCACTCTGATGGCTGTGTGGAAGACAGATTTGAAGGAGATAGTATTAGGCAGGGCAACCAGTTAGAGGGCATAGGTGATGAGACACATAACTGAAGCAGTGAGAATGAGGAGGAAAGTGAGAGGAAAGGCAGATTGAAGCAATTTCTAGGAAGTAAATTGAAAGAACCTGGAGGCTCCTTGACAGGACCAGGAGCTGGGAGGAAGCAGTCATTATGGTTAAAAGGATGTTGGCACTATTGATGGATGTAGGTCTCAGGACAGGTCAACCAAGTCAACATGTCAATGAGATGGCTGAGTAGAGATAAGAGAATGAAAGAGCTGACCGCAAGACAGGAGCAGATCAATGCCACTATAGCTCCATGACCTTCTGACTCAACTGGGCCATTAACACTGCCCAGCAATCTGACCATAAGATATGTCATTCTCTAACTCCCCACATTGAATATTCTACACCTTTTCTTGAGCTTTGACACATCCCCACTTGTACACCCCCATTCTCAGAAGATGACTTCACCGTGTTGGTAATTTACAGAGTAAATGGAATCCCTGAGATGGGAACTCCCAGATCTACGAATAGTTCTGCATTCACCCTCTTGTTTCACCATGTATCATTTTCCATCTAAGGGCAACCCTTTTGCCTGTTCTCTGAATCTTCTCCTCCCCAGCCCCTGCCTGGACCTTGATCCATCGATTATCCTCCATCTCACCTCAGTACCTTCAACTTCTCTCTTTCTACTGGTCTCATACATCAGCTGAAATATACACTAATCTTTTTTAAAAAGAAAAGAAAAAGAAAGCCCTCTATGAAAAGCATGAGAAATGTGCCTCATAGACCTCTAACCAAAGGCCCCACCTGCTGTGCTCTGAAGTCCATCCCTGTGTTTGCCTGGAGGCTGTGCCTCCCCCAGGATGCTTCTAGGTCATGCCCGAGAACAGGAGGGAGACTAACCTGGGCTCATTTCTGAGAGTCATAGGACTTCCATGATGGCTGACTTTGGCTTAGGGATTCTCTAATGGCTTTACTAATCCTTCCTTAGACTACACAGCAGTCTAGGACACTTCCTTCCAACTTTCCTTCCCTTTCTCCTTTACTGGTGCTCAGAGTCTCCCAGCCTTTTCCAGATCCCTCCCCCATTTTCTATCACAAGTGTTTCCACTAATAAAAATATCCTAGCATGGTCTAATCCCATCCTGATGTTTGTTTCTGGGAGCACCCAGATAAATATATTCCTTTAACACCATGTTCTCCTGCAGCTATTACTTCACTGCTCTCCTTTCATTCACAGTCAAACTTCTGGAATCAGTTGCCTTTACTCACAACCTTAATTTCTTTCTTTCTCTTTGAGTCATGTTTCAACTCACACCAATTTAGCTTCAGTACCTACTGCCCCATCCAAATTGCTCTAACGTCACCAATTACCTCTGTGTCACAAAATCTAATGCCCTGTTTCTAGTCTTTATTTTATGTCTCATCAGCATTCATCACTAATGAGCCTCCTTGAAACATTCTCCCTTTTTGGTTTTGTGATGCTATGCTCTCCTTGTTTTATGGTTAACTCTCTGACTTCTTATCAACCTCTTTTGCTGGTTTCTCCCCTCTATTCAATTGACTATTTGGAGTTAGGACCTTTTTTCTTGTAACCCTACTCATTCTCCTTAAACAATATTTCATTGTTTTAATTATCATCTCTAATAACTACTAATTCTATATCTACAGTCTACACATCTTCCTGACCTTCCCATGTGGCCACATCTCTACTTGGATATCTCAAAAGCATCAAAAACTCAATATTTCTAAAAGTGAGCTCATTTAACTGGTTGTTTGTGTCAGTTTCCTATGGCTACTGTAACAAATTACCACAAGCTTAGTTGGTTTACGTACAAATTTATTCCCTTACAAATCTGTAGCTCAGAAGTCTGACATAGGTCTCATTGGGCTTAAATCAAGGGATAGGCTTGGCTGCATTCCTTCTGCTGTAGGGGAAGAGTCCATTTCCTTGCTTTTTCCAGCTTCTAGAGGCTGCCCATATTTTTTGGCTCATGGTGCATTCCTCCATCTTCAAAGCCAGCAACAGTGGGTTAAGTCCTTCTCATATTGCATCACTGCAAGCTCATTTTCTGCCTCTCTCTTCCACTTGTAAGAATTTCATTGGGCCCATGCAGATAATCCAGGATAATCTCCCTATGTTGAGGTCAGCTGATTTGCAGCCTTAATTCTATCTGAAACCTTAATTCTCTTTTACCATTTATGGTAATACTCACAGATTCCAGGGATTAGGACATGGGCATCTCTGGAGGAGGAGTATTCTTTCAACTACTGGACAAAAACTTGTGGGTCATCAGTTACCCCTTAATCTCTTAAGTACCCCACATCTGTTAGCATTGCATTTCTTTGCAAGAGAAGACCTGATTCCAGTAGTTTCAACAAATAGGTTTATTTGTCACACATAACATGAAATCTTTCGTGAGCTAGACAGTCTGGTGCTGGTGCAAATACTCAAGAATATCATCTTTTGAGTCTACTCTTCTCAGCATGTGACAATTATCCATGGTTATAAGGGGGCTGCTCTATCTACAGCCTCACATCCATGTTCAGGAGGAAGGGGTAATGGTAAAGGAGTAAAGGGGTGAGAGACAGAATACTTGTCAGCTGAGTTTGTCTTTCTTTTTTTTCCTTTTTTTTTCTTAACATATCAACCACAGCAAAGAGTGTCTTTTAGAAAACTTTCCTGCATGTCCTTCCCCTCCCCCAAGCAACTTCTCCTTAAATCTCACTGGCCAGGACTGATCACATGGACAATCTTGATTGCCAGTGCATTCTAAATGGGTAAGTTGCTTTGATCACAATCAGAGTTTTGTTAGGAGCAAATGAGAGAATGGATATTGCAAAGGTATTCAGATGTGTCTTCCATATGCCCAAAATTCAATTCTAACCCATGCAATAGTTCTTATTTTCTTTTATGTTCCAGAAAGTCAGGTGGGAATGGGGAGATGAAGATTGACTTAACTGTTTCTCCAGCTAGGCTGTTGTCTACAAGAAAATATTCACTGCCACTTAGCACTTTGTACTCCACAGTGAAGATGTTGCCACTCTTGTCAACAACTAGAGAGAAGGGAAATATCCCTCCCTTTTCTGAGTTGATACTGTGAAGCCTATCTTTCCTATGAAAGAATACACACTGGACCATAATGAATATTTAATCAGTTCTTTATTAAAGGGGCTCATATGGTTGTTCCAAAGTTTGGAGAGGAAGAATCTAGTGGAGTACTTCTGGCAGCTACTTTACTTCCTTGTATTGCGAGGAGGTGGGAGCATGTAGCTCCCTTTGTGGAGGTGGTGGGAGAATGTAGCTACTCCCTAAGCCTTTGAAGGGCAAACCAACTGGACTCTCCCCATTCCTTAATCACTCAATCTATTTCTCTCTCTGTCACCTCATCTCCATTGCTCTCTCACTCTAGTCTTCCAGCACCCCTTTTCCTTTTTACCTCTTCTCTACCTGGCCAGCTTTCTGGGTACAGTCTCTCTTACGAAGAGCCCTACAGTGATGATCGAGTCCTGAGACTCCTTCCAGGTTTTGTAAATTCCAAGGTCCCCAGTGTTGAATGTAGTATCTGCTTAGAGTCTATATACGGAGGAAGGAGGGAGAAAATATAAAGGTCTTTTATCTAGGCTGTAGTTGGGCTAGTTCTTTACAGTATCTAAAACCAAACACATTTCTTTACCAAAACTATTACACAGGCCTTGTTGTGGTAAGCAGAATAATTGCACTCCCTGGATCTAAGATGCACAACAAAGTATCGTACACTAATTTGTCAACTACCTGTTCTTCAGCCATCTCTCCTTAATGCCAGGGTGGAAGGAAGGAGTAGGAAGAAGAGTAAAAGCAGCTGTCAAGTCTCAGTTCACCTGCAACCTAATTGGTCAGCAATCCCTATACCTTCTATTTCCTAAATGTATCTCAAATATATCTCCCTGCCCACCTTTATCTCTATCCACTCTGCCACTACCCTAATCTAAGACACTATCTTCTTTTCCTAGACAATCACAACCAACACCTAATTGGTCTTTCCATATCTACACTTGCCTCAGTCTAATCCTACTGCCACAGTACAGGTAGAGTAATATTTTTAAGTGCAAATCTAATCTTGTTACATCTCTCCTTAGACCCATCAATATCTTCCAATTACCCTAGAATAAAGTTTCAAGTCCTTACCATAGGTTGCAAGGCCCTCCAAGACTCCAAGATAGGGGGTCTCTGTCTCTCTGTCTTTCTATCTTTCTCTTTCTATCTATATTTATATCGTTTGTGTTGGAGTATGATATTTGTAGAATGCGTACTATGATGTAAGTATTAATACAAAATGCTTTACATGCATTACCTTATGCCATCCTTGCAGCATCCCTATGAGGTAGGTACTATTATTTTCCCCATTTACAGATGAGGAAATTGAGGCATTAAGTAGTTTAATAACTTGCCCAAAGCCACACAATTAGTGTAGAGTGCAGGATTCAAACACAACCAGCCCGACTCCAAAGTCTATAACAATTGTAGTATAATTTTTTCCAGTTTCTTTACATACCGCTTTCCATTTTGCTCTGTGCTCTGGTCATACCGTACTTTCAGTTTCTCTCTTAGGACCTTTACACATGTAATTCCCTCTACCTGGAAAATCTGATCAGAAATAAGCCTCTGAGATTCAGACACTTCTTCTGCGGAAGATGTGGCTATCCCAGAAAAAAAGCTTCTAAATTAGGCTGTTGCTCAAAGAGTTCCTGAGTGGTTGCATGTTTTCTATGAAAGTCACATAGACCAGAATAGGAACAAGCTTCAGGTTCTTGAAAGATTCTTTTACTCATAATGAGAGCTGTGTAGGGCCAGCCCCTGGGTGGTAGGACTTCTGCAGGTGTTTAATACAACACAAGAACAGGCTCTAGCTGGCTCCTATAGCTCTAAGCAGGAATATACATTAGGTATTATGCATTAGGTATCAAAGTTTTAGGCACTTGATGCTTAGGCTGGCCTAAGAACAGAGTGTGGGTTGTTAGAGATTTTGTCTGTATGCACTGTAGAGTTGTCAAATTGTCAGAGGCTTCTAGTCTAAATGCTAGAGTCAGAGTAGGGAAAAACCCAGGATGGTCAAATGAATAGTTATACATGGGAGATAATGTAGCAAAGTGGTTAACAGCTTAGACTACTCTGTAGCCAGCCTGCTGCATTAAAATCTCAGCTTCTCCACTTTCTAGCTGTGGGACATTAGGCAAGTGACTTATCCTTCATGCCTCAGTTTCCTCTTCTCTACAGTGAAGGTAACAGTATGTACTTCGTAGGGCTGTCATGAGGATTAAACGAGATAAAACATGTAAAGCATTTTAAACAGTGCCCAGCAAATAGTGGTTAGGCAATAAATCATAGCTATTAGCTGCTACAGCCTAGTATAGGACTAAGGCTAAAGTGGACAAAAGCATTCTTCTGTAGATGCTCTCTGAACTCCAAGAAACAAACCCCATGTTTCAACTTACTTACAGTATATGCTTGATTATACCTGCCTTACCTGACTTTTCCAAACTTTGTCCC
>RJWJ010042032.1:0-13208 GCA_004363605.1 Indri indri | reverse complement strand
GAAGAAGAACAGTGCTTCTAGACGGACGAGGCATATGATGATTACACAACTCTGAATTCCATTTTGCTGGTATTTACCCCTTCTCAATAACAGATGCTGAGATGAATGAGATGCAAAATAAAACCATAATGAGTACATTCCCCTTCTTGAGCAAAACTGGAATTGGTAAAAGATCATGGGTCACAGGTAATGGTGACTGGTGATTCATTCCCAGTGATACCTTGGGCCAAATTTCAGAAGCCAGTGTATTTTCAGGAGGGGCAGAAGATTTGCATGTATGACCTCACCCAGAAGCTCCGGCATATAAACAAGAGTGAGTTATCAGTCCTACCCAGTTCCAGGCTCAGCACTTTCCAAACGGATCAGGACCATGGCAGGCCTCCATTCCATGCTGCTGCCACTGGGGCTGCTTCTGTGCCTCGGACTGCAGTTTTCTGCAGCCACCCCTGCAAATTACAGTGACAACTGCATGGTCTTCGATGAGGTCTTCACCAGCACCAGCCCAGGCATCAGGGCCAATTCAGACACCTATGAAAGCAACACAATCTACACAGGTGAGTGGAAGCCACCATTCTCCCTGCTGTCCTTTGTCCCTTTACCCCTACTCTTGATTACACAAAACTTGTTTTTTAAAACAGATGCGAGATGGGGGAAGAAAGAAAATGAGTAAGACTGTGTGACAGAGTAGATTGGGGGGGACTCTTTCTGCATGTCCCTGTGAACCTGAGCCACAGGAGTCATAAAGTCCTGACACCCAGATTAACAAAGCACCATAGCATGTAGTCTTTTCACGTCTGTTCAACAGAACAATGCCACTGTGAATGCTCATATACGGCACAACTCCAGGGGGTACTGTCTGCATTTAGTCCCTGGGCGGGAAATCTAGTGAGCCACACAGGGAAAGTATTACTATCCCACTTTATATATGAGGAACCTGAAGCCAAGAGAAGTCAAATGACCTTTTCAGGTTTTCACTGCTGGTGAGTGGCAGAACCAGCTCTCAAATCTTAGTCTCTTCATTCTTAACCCAGTGCTTTTCTTAGAGGTGTCTAGTAAGTATTTTTATAAATATCCTTTTTTGGATCAGCCAAGCCTACAAGACAAGGATATGCTTTCTAACGAGTTTCATAATAACAACATTAAATATGGTGCTTTACATATAATAATGACCTATTATTCCCATTATCATTCCCATTTTGTAAATGAGAAAACAGAGGCAGAGATGCTAAGGGATTTACTCAGGTCACAGAGCTACTTAAATAGTGGAGCTGGGAGATGAACCAGCATTCTAGCTTCAGAGACCCTGCACTACATGCCTTCTCCATTATGCTATGGGGAGCTGACACTTCTATGTGCTGGGTATGTTTTAGGGGTAAATTCTATTATCGTCCCGATTTTACAGATGAGAACTGAGGCATAAAGAAGTTAAAAATGTACCCAAGGTCACTAACAAGCAACATAGCTAATATTTGAATCTAAATAACACAGCCAAAATGTGTCCAGCTTCATCCAGACAGAATGCCCAGCTTCAGAACCTCCCTTCCCATCAACTGTGTTATCCTGCCTCTCTCTCTCTTTTTTTTTTTTTTTTTTTTTTTTTTTTTTTTTTTTTTTTTGAGACAGAGTCTTGCTCTGTTGCCCAGGCTAGAGTGCCATGGTGTCAGCCTAGCTCACAGCAACCTCAAACTCCTGGGCTTAAGCAATCCTCCTGCCTCAGCCTCCCGAGTAGCTGGGACTACAGGCATGTGCCACCATGCCCGGCTAATTTTTTGTATATATTTTTTAGTTGTCCAGCTAATTTCTTTCTACTTTTTAGTAGCGACAGGGTCTCGCTCTTGCTCAGGCTGGTCTCGAACTCCTGACCTTGAGTGATCATCCTGCTTCGGCCTCCCAGAGTGCTACGATTAGACGTGAGCCACCGCACCCGGCGTATCCTGCCTCTCTTAAAGTCTAACCAAATCTTGCAGGGACCAGCAGGGTGAAATCCACACTCATGGTCTAGGTTCCAGACTTCAGCAGGTGGACAGCCACGGCATGCCTTCGCACACTCATCCCGGCTTGTCTTTTGCTCTAACTTTTTATGGAGGCTGCCACTAAGTGTTTCAGTTGTGACGGGGCTAACTACGTCCCACTCCCTCGGCCAGTGGATATTGTCTTGACAGGGCAGGGAGGATAATCTTGTAATTCAAGATGAGCACCTAGTAGACATCTGTGTGACCTGGGGAAGGACCTGGTGGGGTCAGAGGCAAAAGAGATTCCAAGCCCCTGATAGAAGATTACATGTCTTGAGGTGAAAATTTTTGCTATTGCAAAGGAAGAAAGAGAAATCAGTCTATGGCCCTCCACCCTGAACATGCCTGAGCTCGTCTGATCCTGGAGAAATCAATCATGTCAAGACGCTGGAGGAGGAGACACGGGAGCCTTCTGAAAGTGCAGAGGAGCAATCTCAGTAGTTACAGGGGGGTCAGGTGGAGTCAGGGGAAGGGGAAGGAGGAAAAGAATTAAGGGTCCTTGAATGCCTGCGTATGCCATGCACCCCCAAACTTCATCAGATTCCATCTTAGCACAGAAACGTGCTGCAAAAGCTCCGTGGCAAAATGACTTACTATACGTATGATTTAAGTTGAAGGTCAAAATCCTACTCCCATGGGGCTGCCAGATTCCACAGCTACAGTTACACAGCAGGCTCCACGACTGCCTTGCAGAGTGTCCTTGCCAGAACTCGCGACTTCTGGGAACCCTGAGTACATACCCACCCAAGCCAACAGCTTTTCCTCATCTTGGTTTGGAGATTCTTTTAAACTTTAGGGTTGTGTCAATATTGGTAAACCATGTATAAATAGTTTGGCAGGTCCCAGGAGACAACTGCAGCTCAAGGAATATCTTAGAACAGGTTGCCTGGGGCTTTTTGATATCAGTGAAAGAAATCCTTAATACAGTGACTGTGCTGGGCAAGCATCTGCCTCCATTTCCTTTTTTTACTTCTCCAGGCAACAGGGACATAATTTGCCTGCCTTTCTTCCTGAACTTTCAGCTTTAAGGGCACCATACAACATTGGATGCATGACTTTTTAAATCGATCTGAGTAGTTATTTAGTGCTCGACACTGGGCTGGCCAAATACTGACACAGATGAAATCACAGAGCACAGCACAGGTCAAAATATAATTAAGTGCTCAGCTCTACAGTAAAAACCATGCATGTTTCAGGAATGAGAGGAAAAGAGGGCTAAATTCGTCCGGAGGGGGGAGATAAACAGGATCTTGGCGTGGAAGCGGGGATGGTACGCATGACGAGAGGGAAGGAAGGATTCCAGACCAGGGGCAGGTGTGGGCCAGGTGCATCTGCAGAACTCCGGCTGCCCCTGGAGTGGGAATACAAACAGCAGGGTGAGGCTAGGTCTATCAGGTCCTAAAAGCCACGTGCTGGGACTGTCATCAACAGACCAGAGGCAGAAATAGAAGAGTGGAAATGTTAAGATGCTCTGGAAGGAAGGATCCTTTGAAGGCTTGGCCAGGTGTGTGCTCCGATGGTTGTATTGTGGGAGGAAGTCTGGTCTGGCTGCAGCATGTCGCAAGGCCACCTGAAGGGAAAAGAACCTAACCAGAAACCCAGGTAACGCAGGTGCCCAGGAGGGAAGAAAGAAGGACTCACACCAGAGGGGAAGGGGGAAAGCAGAAGAAAGGACAGAGGCAAGGCCACAGACTTGATGACTGTCTGATGACACCATCATTCTTCACCTTCCACACCTGACCCACAGATCTAGGACAGACGTCAGGTGCTCACTGAGCAAGCCAGGGCCTGTTGGTCTGTGTCAGCCAAGGCCGGCACAACTAACAATTAGAACAGAGAAATGGAGTGTGCTAACAGTCATATAATAACAGTTGCAATTTGGCCAGTACCCGCCATGTATTAGAATCTTTACATTCTTCTCTTTAATCCTTCCAGGGACCTTTCAAGATAGGCATCGTGATCTCAGATGAGGGACAACGTCATTATGCCCAGACCTAGAATCAGGCCAGGTGCAATGTGGGCATTCGAGAAATATTTGTGGAGTCAATGGTGAACGTGAAGGACACCAGGGCTCGGAGCTGAAATGACCTGCTCCTAAGTGTCAGGGTCAGAATTCAGATCCAGGACTGTCTGACCCCTTTTGTGTCACCTGCTCAATTTTCTTTGCTTTGTGAAGAAGGCTTGAAGCAATTTCAGGTGGCTGAGAAGGCCCTGGAGAGAACACCACCCTAGCATTAGGGAACTCACTTACGAGGGATCTTCTGAGGGCAGAAATGGAAAGACGGAAATATTCTCTTTAAATACCCTGCCCATTACACCTCGGAAGGCTGAAATTAACAAGTGGGATTAACAAGTGTCCGCTAGGGCCCCTGCAAGTGCGTGCTAGGATGGGCCCTGCATGGCTGAGTGGAGGGGAACCCTAAGGGGCTCCTCGACAGGTACCAGGATCGGCCCCGTGGCTCACAGTCACCCCTTCCCACACCCCCAATGACACACACCAAGAGGTTCAGCGTTTCTGGGGCCACAAAACAGGCTTTGCTCTCACTCGGCCCACCTGACCTTTCACAGGCGTCAGCCTGTCCCCACACGCCCCCTGAGAAGAGGCCCAGCAGGCTTTCCCCCTCATCCAAAGAGAGGGAAAGAGATTCACCCCCAGGATCTCACCCCAATATGTAGCAAAACCAGAGCCAGAGTAGAGGTTTTCTTTTCTCCACCTGTTACTGAAGAAATTTGGAAAACACAAAAAAAGCACTAGGAGCAAAGTAAAAATCATCTGTAATGCCACTACCAAGAAATCACCACAGTTAATATCTTGATGTCTTTCCTTCCAGACTTTCAACTTCTTTTACAAAAATGGGACCATACTGTATATACATGCTCTTTGTAATTTTCTTTAGTCACACTTAATTTTGGTCCCACTCCCCTCATCCCGTGAGCAAGCGTGGCTCAGCCTACACAGATGGCTGACTGTTCCCTCACCCTTTCCTCCTAGTGTGGGTTCCGGTGAATGACAACGTCAGCTCCGTGATCCTGCGAGCAGTGGACAAGAACAACAGCACGGTGGGCTCCTGGCAAGGAGCAGACAAGGAATGCAACGGCAGCTCCCTGTATTACGTGAAAAACGTACACAACATGCTCCTCCAGGCAGATTGGATGGCTCCTAAATCTGAGAACATAACCGAAGTCGAACTACAGTAAGAACCTATCTTACTTCGTTTTGGGCTTTTAAAATGTCATATTGGATTTACACAGTTTTCCACCGACCTCAGAGGTCTGAAAATACTGTCCAGATGTGACATGGGGAATCCAGCAGTTGCTCTTCGTTTCTGCCTCGCTGTGTTCTCTGCCATACCGTTCATCTACAGGAGCCCGCACATACACACCACACAAAAACCACACAATACACACCACACACCCTGCACCACACATACTGCACACACACCATACATCACACACTACACCCCACACGCACATACCAGTTATGCTCAACACACATAGAAATAACTGAGCACCCTTTTTGTTTCAAATTCTCCATATTCAGACTGGAGAATAGTTTTGTAAAGCATAGACTCATTTTGGAAATAGCTAGCTAACATAAAGTGTGATGACTGTGTAATAAAACCGGCTTCCTAGTGTCATACAAAATTAACACACAGATTCTGAGGTGAGGCCACCTGGGAGCTCAGATAATACTTTAACTATAAACAGCTAATAAGGCTGTTCGTGGTACCTTTCTGATCTGAGGAAAGGATTAGGGAGCCCACGATTAATTTCCATGCATGTTCTAATAAACAAGGACCTTTGACATAAAGTCGCTAGAACTCTGAAGCAGTTCCCAAGAAACTAGAAAATTCAACAGAAAATATTTCTCCTCCCTAAAAACAAAAGTCAGTCAACAGAAAGACACTGTCAATCTCAACACACACAAAAAAATCAGTTCATAAAACTATAATTCTTACATTAGGTCACTAACCTGAGCTTAATTTGAGGAGGCAGTGATGGGAGGGTTGTTAGAAATATTTCTCCCCCCAATTCTCTGATTTTTTTTCTTCCATTTATCCCAGATCTCATAGCTTCTCTACAGCCTGCTCCTTTGTTTCCCAGGCGTGAAATGATGAGGTCTCTTATCTATCTCCTCTTTTCACAGTCTCTCTGCCTCCCCGACTAGGGGAACAGTGCCTGGAACGCTGCAAGAATTTAATGCAAATTCCTCCCCTTCCCTCCTTCCTCCCTCTCTCCCCCATTTCTGACTTCCTGGAGGATCCCAACCTTTTAATTCCTTTTGTGTTCACTTTCTCAGATAGGGATTTGTTGCTGGGTTTACTTTAGGAACCAAATGTTGGGAGGTACTTATGCTTTCAGACTGCCATTTTATACTGAAAGGGAAGGTCTGACCATCAGGCCGTGTCCGCTGTGAACAGCCAAGTCTTTGTGGAAGCTGATGATGATGGTGATGATGCTGTCAAACCATTCTTCTCCCTCCTGCCACGCTCTGGCTTTGGAGGAGGTACTATTACACCCACAGAGTGAGCTGCAAGAGTAAAATCCAAAGGGAGCTGCCACAATCCAGCCTCACTATGACAGCGGTTGCTTAGAAGCCAGCCATGAGCTATTAGGGATAGGACTTTCTCTTCATCTCACCTCATTAAAGCCTCCACGCCCCATGCAACAACAGGTAACAGACAAAACAGCGACAACCTGCAAGACAAACAGCACAACTCCACTGACAATGTGGCCTCCAGACCACTCCCCACACACACACCTGCTACAATACGCTGGCCTCTCTGCTTGCTCACATGTGCACATAGGGCCTTGATCAGCAAGGCTAGCTCAAAGGGAGGGGAGCCCCACACATTCTGGGGGACACAGAAAGCGGGGAACTCCACCGTGATGGGTACTGTGCTGGGCAGGGCACAAAAGGGATGGTGAAGAGGTCCCTGCCCGCAAGACTTTGCAATGAGGTTATCGACGCAAGGCCTGTACAGAGATAATTACTGGGCTTACACATCACTTCCTCGAGAAAGCATTCCCTGAACTCCCAGATCAAGTAAGAGCTCCTTGTTACACACGCTCATAATCTCCTCTACTTCAGCAGAGCATTTATCACAACTGTGATCAATTACTTAACTCGTTAGTTGATCATTCATTTAAAACCTGGCCCCCTGAAGAAACTGTAAGTGCCACAAGGGTGAAAACCAGGACTGCCTTGCTCAGCTACTGCCCCCTCAGCACCAAGCGCAGTGATTGGCATGTAGTGTCCTTTCACGAATTATCTGTTGCATGTATGAACAAGGGACTGGTATAATAATGGATCCATTGATCTACTAACAACAGACCAAGCTGTACAGGTCATTTAACCAACATTAAGCACCTATGATGTGCCAGGCATTGTTGACAACAGAACCTGCCCTCAAGCAGTCTGTCTTCCCATGCGGAGAGAGGCTCCCAGCAAGTCAAAGCAGTAGGTGGTCATGGCTCCCTGATGGAAATCTGTCTGGGTTGATGACAATAGGGAGAAATGACTTTATAGAGAAGGTTACCATTGAGTTTATGGGCAGATGTGACCATGACAGGTTTTACAGGCAGAGGGACTGGCTTGAACAAAGACCTAAGGTGTGTACCAGCCTGTGGGAGTTCAGAGTGGTGGAGTTGGCAGGAGATGGGTAATGGGAGAGGTCATCTGAAGGCTAAGGTCATAGAGGATCTGAGTCAAGACAATGTAAAGCAGATCAATACTTAATGAGAAAGTGAGCGCAAAAGGAATTAATGGGTTGGAATCCTCCAGGAAGTCAGAAATGTGAGCTGAACTTGTGAATTCCACATAAGGTTCTCACCATTCTCTCTCACTGATTTGCCCCCCACAGAGCCTTCACCGTCCACCCCAACTACACGGCCACATTGTCTTCTCTGAAACTGAACAGCAAAGGTGAGTTCCTCTGCAGTCCATCTGCATATCTGGCAATGAACTCTATCAGACTGGAAGGTTACTTTGTGGATGCCCTAGAAAAGAGGTCTTCTTATCACGTGTTACCCAGATATCGGTTGAGTCTCCCAGCACCTAGAGACCTACCTAAGATTTGCCCAACACGTTACCCCATGCCCTGTGGAAAACATAAGCCCTCCCCAAGATTTCTGCAAATTCCCAGCGGCCTTATATTCTCATGGTCACCTGTGGCTCCAAATTCCTGCTTCCATAGGGGCTGTTTCTCTTCAATACCACATAGACATTGATAGGAAAATTAACGTCTTCCTCAGTTTCCACAAAGAATTCCCACTCTCACAAGGCCTTCATGGATATGGCAGACTTTAACCAAAGAGTTTTAAAGGAAATTGAGGTGAGGGTGGGGAGTTGCACAAAGAAGGTTGATATCATAGAAATCTCAATAATTTCCTTCATTGCTTGGTTTTTAAAGTGGCCTTTGGCCACCACCACTACTGCCAGCAATTTCCACTGGTTTTTTACAGGCTGCAGCCTCCAACCTCACACCTTCCTGAGGCTCCTCTGTCTTTCTCCATCTCTGCCCGCTTCCTTTTCTCTTACCTCCCTCTAAGGAGCTGTAACAAATTCAAGAAATGAGGTTCAGAAAAACAGGTAACTTGCCTAAGGCCACACAGAAAGTAAATGGCAAAACAAGGCCTCCTAGTCCATATCTTATACTTTTTTCCCACTTTTCTTGGACTTACATCAAAACTATAAAAATAATCTTTTTTCAATGAAGTTTTTAAATACAAGATTCAACCAAGAGCAAGAAACATTAGTCTCTCCCAGTGCCCAATAACAGGTCTTCCTCATGAGCCCCCAAACACTGAAAAACATCTAGTATTGTGCCCATTCTCTTGCCAGTCATAAACTACAAAATGTATTCAAAAGGAAGAATTATTTTCAACAACAAAGTTTAAAGTGATTTTGCCTAATGACACTATTATATGAAAGTCTTAACTGTTTCCTTGGTGGCTTCCCCTCTGTAAGAAGACTGAGATGTTATTTTCTTCCTCAAGGACATTTTTGAGATGAATAATTATGTAAATGCTAAGAGAAAAAAAAAAAGGTAATTTCTTGTCAGGACCCTTTAGGTCCAGGTTAATAAAATCCAGTTTAAAAAAGAAAGCGGTTGTGTGCCAACTCTGGCTCGGTGGGATGCCAGAGAAGCATCTGTCCTGGGGAAATGCTTAATGAGATAAGACAATGCCACTGAACTGGAAGGCTCCCTCCGGGCAGACAGAGGACTCCACCGGCCTAAGTAAATCACCAGATGTTTCCCTTCTTCCTCTTCCTTATACAGTCCTCTGGGGTCCATTCAGACCCTTGGTGTTATCCCTGCCAAGCTCTAGTTTGTCCAGGATCAGACAAGCCCCCAGGACTACAGGCCTGGCTTTCTCTGCTTCTCTGCAAGATAACCTCAGGCAACCAACATGTGACCCGAACCCTGCATGTAAAAACAACCAGTGCCTTAGAAAACAAAGAACGAGTCAGGGTTTTAACACATTAACTGCTGTGGGGGTTGTATTTAACTCACGCTAGTTCTGAGCCCGGGGCCTCTTGAAGCATATGAAGACTTAATTCTCTGAAACAAATTCAATAAATATGTTGTGAGCCACATACAACTTAAGTGGCGTGCAGTGTAAAAATTGATTCTAGCGCCACGTGGGATGCATATAACTCATATGCAGAAAACAATAAAAAAATGACAATTTTTTCATTAAATTAGAAAGGATCATTTTGTTTTTGGAGTTTTTATTCTATTTTCATAATAAAACACCACGGCTCCACAGAAAAAAATTTTTTTCTAGTGTGGCAGTCCATGTGTTAAACAGGGCATCTTTCCACTACCTTTAAAGGAGGGATGGCAGTCCTGGGTCTGGATAGTATCTGGTTCTCACAAGCCCTTGAAATTAGCAAGAAGAAAATAAAATTGTGCCATTCTGGATCCTATTTGCACTGATTAACCTAATATAATATTAAGGACATATAGGCATTTGAGAGAAGACTACCCACCCCAACAATAAATTCAACAGTTGTATAAATTCAGTAGGTCTCCCCTTCACCTCATAAGACTGTGCAGACCTTAAGGGCAGAGAGTGTTTCTTCTTTATTTTTGTTATTTAACACCTGTACCCTCTAGCATTCCCCCTCCCCTGCACACACTTGGCACTCGAGAATTATTGAGTTTTGTTCATTAATCTGGCTCCAGTATCCCATCAGATTAGCCTCCTGTCTGAGTGCCCACCTACCACCCAGCAGAAATTCTGATGCCATTGGTTATTTTCCAGTGACAACTACAACCTCGACCTCCAAGATTCCTGTAACTGTGACCTCCAAGATTTCCACAACCAAGCTGACCTCGACCTCCAAGATTCCTGTAACTGTGACCTCCAAGATTTCCACAACCAAGCCAACCACAGCCTCAACCCTAACCACAACCAGAAGCTTGGCCCACAGAGCCACCAACAGCCCTATCACAGATGCCATTGCTATCCTGCTCGCTTTTCTCATCAGCAAACTTCTCTTCTAAAAGGAAACTAGCGAAACAACTGTTCCCGCCTCCATGGCATCCTCCTACGTTCACTTCCACGCTGGTGCTTGGAAATGTGTGTGAATGATGGCTCTACATTCCCAAACGTGCAGCTCAACTGCCACTGCTTCAGACCAGAACAGAGACCAGGGGTCACTCACCGGTGGGCTTGGGTCATGCAGATGTTCAACTGTATCTTTCAGGACACAAATTATGCTTTCTGTAAATATTTAGACCCGGCCTGAGTATAGCAACCTACAGTTCTGCCTATCAGCTTAACATGTTGACAGCCAATTCCACAGTCAATTGAAACTTTTATTGCCAAATGATTCCTCTGCACCCCCTGAGTTTCCGTGGGTCAAATCCTTCCTTGCTTTCAAGATGATCTCAGATTCTGACCAAACCCACTGAGGTTACACATAATTTCTGAGACTCATGTGACTCGACAAGAAAAGGAGCAAGGAGAAATAGCCCTGAGGCTACTGGCAGCTTCCCATTTTATCCACACCAGTAGGTTTTGAAGGGCAACAGAATAGGAATGTACCATGTTTGAGCAGCCAGTGGTAGGAAAAATTGTGCTATAAAGGCATTTTTTCTATGTTATACCAAATAAATTATACTTCAAACAAGAACAGTGACTGTGTTAAATTCAAATATGTCTTTAATGAGTGATTCAGTGAAAATATAGAGAATATTATCTAATCGTATTCATTTACGTGGATATCAAAAAATGAATAAAAAGGTGAGTGTATGTTTTCAAGGCCAGACCTCAGGGTAAAATGATCTCAATTTTCATTTCCCTCAAATGCAAACTCGTCATTTGCCCCCTAATAGTAATTCCCACTAAGAAATGGGCAAAGTAGTTACAGTATTTATAATATAATATAAAAACAAAAGAAAGCACGGTATTCCCAGTAATAAGATTATAATAGGCAACAAAGTTTTTTTTTTTAATAATTATGCTAAATTCCAGGATGCCAACATCCTTTTCTGGTCCCCAAAATTGTGTGCCTTCCCAGAGTTCTGACTCTGTTCTTCCCTCTCCTCCTTGGATCACCTTGATGATATTCCTCCTCCCTCCCTGCTGTAACTGAGGAAAGCCTCCTATGCAGATACTCAGCCTGCTTATTCATGTATATTTGGCTTAATTGAGTAACTGCCAAAGAGATAGGTCAGCTATGATTTTTTTTCTAGCATTACAAAAAACTAGAATGAACTGAACAACCCATTTTCCCATCCATGATTATCCACCTAATTTGAGAGCTCAGAAAAGTGGCATGCTCCTAACCTCGTCAGAGATGCTGCCCCATAGGTTGATTCCACACCAGTCTGAGGGAAGAGCAACAAGAGGTTCTCCCAAAAGTCTGAGCAATTTTATGGAACGAGGAAAAGCCCACGAATGCCCATTTCGTCAGCATTTACCTTATGCTTCATTATTGTTGATATTAAAGTACCATAAGAAATACCCTGGGTTTTGTACTACAAAACTTCCTGCTTTTGTTAACACTTCCACCCTCTCTCCTCAGAAAAAACATAGAAGGAATTTTTCCACAGTGTGATCCATACAGACAACACTTTCCGATCCAGATAATGGCTACCCGCTACTGCTTCAGGTTCATTTGTCAACAATGGGTATGGAGCACCTACTACACGCCAGATACTGTTCTGGGCTCTTGAGCAAACCAAAGATCTCTGCCCCAGTGAATCCCCACCTCACAATTCCCTCACAAAGTTAAGGACCTTCTGTGTGCTGACACCGTTGGGTGCTTCCATGTGCCACGTGTGAAATCCTACATTTAATCCTCAAAAAAATGCACTATGCTGAAATTTGCCTGGGTATTTATTTATATTTTCAAAGATAAGAAGATTGAGGCTCAGAGAAGTTATGTTACTGGCTTCAATGACAGAGCTGGTAAAAGACAGAGCAGGAATACAGACCTGCTCCAAAGACTATGCTCTCCCTCTTAACCACGATGCCTGAGTCAGCCCTGACCTTAATTGACTAGCTGAAGGCTGTGGGATAACAGCACTTGCCCTGCTTCACTGAGTGTGTAACAATTAACAGTAGCATTAATAGTAGTAACTACTCAATAAATGGTAGCCACTATTATAATGTGTCTCAGTATGCATCTCTGGGAGTTTACCCTACTTGGAGTGTGTTGAGTTTCTTGTATGTATACATCCATGCCTTTCATCCAGTTTGGTAAGTTTTCAGCTATCATTTCTTTATTCTTTTTTGCTCCTTTCTCTCCTCTCCTTCTGGGACTCTCATGCATCTGGTGGTACACTTGATGGTGTCCCACAGGTCTTTGAGACTCTGCTCATTTTTCTTCATTCTTTTTTCTTTCTGCTTCTCAGATTGGATAATTTCAATTGATCTGTCTTCTAGTTCGCTGATTCTACTGTCTGTTCAATCTGCTGTTGAACCCTTGTAGTGAATATTTTATTTCAGCTATTATACTTTTCAGCTCCTAAATTTGTATTTGGTTTCTTTCTATAATTTCTGTCTCTTTATTGATAGTCCCTGTTTGCTCAGACATCTTTTTCCCAGTTTCCTTCAGTTCTTTGTCCATGGTTTCCTTTCACTCTTTCAGCATATTTAAAACAGTTGACTTAAAGTCTTTGCCTAGGAAGTCCAATGACTGGGCTGCCTCGGGGATGTTTCTATCAAGTTGTTTTCTTC
>RJWJ010042031.1:0-13234 GCA_004363605.1 Indri indri | reverse complement strand
AAGAACTTGTAGGTTAACAGATATGCAGAAGTCTGGTCACGAGCCTAAAGTCAGTGGAAATCTACTGAAGGGTTTTGAGCTGCAGAGTGCACTGCTTTGGAACAGGAAGTAAGACACCAAGTAGGTGGATATTTGGAAGATGTGCGAGTAATTCAGGTGTGATACAGTGGTTGCCTGAGCTAAAGCTGTATTGGTAGAAAAACATTGGTGGAACTTGAGAGTTTTAGTAAAGATGTGGTTATGGAGCAGATGGGGAAGGAGAGTGTCGCAGAGGAGATGAAGGTATTCCTGGGACTCTGGATAGAGCAACTGAGAGAACATTTGTGCCATTAGGGATCCAGGTGACTCGAGAGATGTATGTTGCAACAGGCCTTAGAGTGGGCTATTGTCTCCAGCAGCTGAGGCAGGATCAGGACTAGAACGAGGAAAGGCCTGGGGATGAATGCGATTGGGATTTGAAAAGGGGATATTCTATCTGAGGAGCAATGAAACCGAAAGGGCTGATCGAGGATCTTAATATGTGTAATTTAATCTCAGAAATAGGAAATGATTCAATCTGAACTGGCCATAGATTTGGGAAAGTTTTCTTGACTTTCCGTACCCACTGGTATAGTACAAGGAGATAAAAGAAATGTTGCCTTTTGAAATCTGATACAAGTATCCTACTCAGGTCAGACTCCACGGAAAGATGCACATTGGAACCTCTGGAAAGGGCTATTCTCTACTCCTGTAGGAGAGATTCTTTTCCCTGATCGGATGGAGCCTCACGAGGGTGGGGACTCCTTTCTCTTGTGATGACCACTTTTGGGCGGTGAGCATATGTCTCTGCAGCACTGTGGACTAACTGTTGGCACAGAGGTACAGAGGTGTCTAAAGGGGCTTTGTGGATTTCAGAGCTGGGGGTGGGGGTCAGGGGAAAGAACTGCTACTTTTATCAGGAAATAGTCTTCAACAGGAATATATCTCTTGTCAAGAATGTCAGTGTTAACTGGCCAATGAATCAGCTCTAATTCCAACCCAATTCCAGTTGATACCAATGTAACATCATGGCACATATTCTGAGAATGCCTTTCCTGTCTCTGCAATCAGGTGTCTTGGAGTCTGGGTGACTTCAGCTTCCATGGGGCCTAGGTGGTGAGAAGAGAGCCTGATGCCTCAGTGTCTGGAAAGGAACCTGGGATGTGGCATGGCAAGCTCAGAATAAGAATTTCCCAAATGTTTCTAGGATTCGTCTGCTTCCAGGGGACAAAAGAACACACAAGGGGTGGGGCTATCCAGCTATAGCAGAATGAAGAGGTCAGTAAATCCTCTCTCCCCAAAACAGATATTAAACTAAAATATATATATATATATATATATATATATATATATATATATATAATCAAGAAGAAATTTTCTTTTTTCTTTAAGAGCACAAATCTATTTGTTTCTGTACCCAAAGTAAGGCACACATGTTTTCATGGCTTCCTATGGGCCATAAAGAATAATTTGAATTTAAATTTTATGCAAACACTTATTTAATGCACATTCAGTATAAGCCAAAATTACTATAATTTGTTAGTAAAAAATAAAAATTCACATTATGTTGCTATTTAAGCTATCTTAGTTGAAAGCTATCCCATTTCATTTTCATTTATTTATTTATTTATTCAAAATTGACAAATAAAAATCATATATACTTATCGTTTACTTTGTGATGTTGTGATGTTTTGATATATGTACACATTGTGGAATTATTAAATAAAAGTAATTAACACATGTATCATCTCACATACTTATGGGGTTTTTGAGGGTTTTTTTGGTGAGAACATTTAAAATCTACATTCTTAGCAATTTTCAAGTGTATGATATATTATTATCAGCTATAGTCACCATGCTGTGCAATAGATCTCTAGAATTTATTCTTTCTGTTTGATTGAAACTGTGTACTCTTTGAGCAACATTTCTCTATTTCCCATGCACCCCCTGCCTCCACACCCTCCCCTGGCCCCCAGCAACCACCCTTTTACTCTCTGCTTCTATGGGTCTGACTTATTTAGATTCCACGTATAAGTGGGCCATGCAGCATTCGTCTTCTTGTGCCTGGATTATTTCACTTAGCATAATGTCTTCCAGGTCCAAACAGGTTGTTGCAAATGATGGGATTTTATTCTTTTTTAGGGCTGAGTAGTAGTCTACTGCACGTGTGTGTGTGCATGTGTGTATATATATATATATATATGTGTGTGTGTGCATATATATCTCACGTATTCTTTATCTATTTATCCATAGATGCAAACAGGTTGATCGCATATCTTGGCTATTGTGAATAATACTGCAATAAACATGAGAGTGCATATATTTCTTTGACATATAGATTTCATATCCTTTGGATATACACCCAGAAGTGAAATTACTAGATCATATGGTAGTTCTATTTTTAATTTTCTGAGTAACCTCCATACTGTTTTCCATAATGGCTGTACTAATTTATATTCCCACCAACAGTGTACAAGGGTTCCCTTTTCTTCACATCATTACCAATACTTGCTATCTTTTGTCTTTTTAGTAATAGCCTTTCTAACAGCTGTGAGAAGATATCTTATTGTGGTTTTAATATACATTTCCCTGATGATTAGTGATGATGAACATTTCTTTATTTGGATGCCTTCTCCTGAGAAATATCTATTCAGGTTCTTTGTCCATATGTTAATTGGGTTGTTTTCTTGCTATTGAGTAGTTTGAGTTCCTTATATTATATATTTTGGATATTAAGCCTTTTTCAGATGTATGGTTTGTAAATATTTTCTTCCATTTTGTAGCTCGTCTCTTTATTCTGTTGATTGTTTCTTTTGCTGTACAGAAGATTTTTAGTTTGCTATAATGCCACTTGTCTATTTTTGCTTTTGTTGCCTATGCTTTTAAGGTTATATCTAAAAATTCTTGGCCAAGACCAATATTGAGAAACTTTTCTCCTATGTTTCCTTCTGTTATTTTTACAGTTTCACGTCTTATGTTTAAGTCTCTAATCCATTTTGAGTTGATTTTATGTTAAAAAATAGAAAAAGCAAGATCCCACTATTTTCTGACTGTGTGAAAATCACTTTATATTTAAAGATACAAATACATTCAAAGTAAAATATGGAAAAAGATAAGTCATGCAAGTAGTAACCATAAGAGCTAGAGTGTTTATATTGATATTGGAGGAAATAAACGTTGAGGCCAAAATCATTATTAGAGAAAAGTAGGGCCACTTCATAATGATAAAAGTTTCAAATTATATATAATAAAACAACATATGTATAAAATGCATATTACTTTTATGTGTCTGGATTCTTTTACATTTACCCACATACGCGTTTGCCCTTTCCGGAGCCTTCCGTTTCTCACCGTGGATTTGAGTTACTGTCAGTGTCATTCCTTTCAGCCTGAGCACTCCCTTTAGTATTTCTTGTATGGTAGCTCTGCTATGAACTCTCTTAGTCTTTGTTTATCTGGGAAGGCCTTCAAATCCCCTTCATTTCTGAAGGATAATTTTGCTGAATATAAAATTCTTTTTTTTTAATGTAGAATTCTTGATGGCCTTTTTTTTTCCTTCAGCACCTTTCCACCATCTTCTGTCCTCCATTGTTTCTGGTGAAAAGTCATATTTGTCATATACTCACCCTATGACTCAGTAATTCCACCCCTAGATACCTACTAAAGAAAAATGAAAATCCGTAACTTCACAAAGACTTATATATGAATGTCCACAGTTGCATTATTCATAATAGCTTAAAAACTGAAGCAATCCAAATGCCCAGCAATCGGTGAATGGATAAAAAAGTGCTATATTCATGCAATAGAACATTTTCAGCAATAAAACTGTAACATGTTTTAATGTTCTAATGTGGATAAAGGCCAAAAATATTAGCCAAACTTAAGGAAACCAGACATAAAAGGCTACATACTATAATATTCAATTTATGTGAATTTTTCAGAAAAGTCAAATCTGTAGAGACAAATAGTAGATACATGGCTGCCTGGGGTGGCAGCATTATGAATGACTGCTAAAGGGCAGGAGGTGTCTCTCAGAGGCAATGGAAATGTTTTAAAATGATTGTGGCGAGGGTTGCACAACTTAATAAATTTATTATAATTAACTGAACTGTACCATACAAAGAGTGAATTTTATGACATATAAATTATGCTTCAATAAAACTATGAAAACATCAATGCTGTTTCTTTTATAATAAGGCAAGATTTTGATTTGGTAGTATATAAGTGGTAACTGTTAACATGAACATGTCGTTTTTTCTTTACTCTGAATCTCACAATTCAGCCAGTGTATTTCCAGGAGGCATTCATCATTATCTGCACCAATGTTAAAGCTTGACCTTCCTCTCATCAGAGGCTGGGGAGGATTTCACTGTGTCCACATTCCAGTATCACTTATAATAATACCCAGCAGGGTGACATCCATCCACGCTAGGAGACTTTGCTTTGTTTTTTCCCTGTCTAATTTATACCATGTGACTCTTCTTAAAATGCCTCAGGAATAACGTGATCCCAAAAGGAAAATAAGGATGTTGATGAAGGGAACCTCTCCTACCTCTCTTTGGAGAACAGGAATGAACTGAAACTGATTAAGATTTCTTGTGTTAGGACAGTAGTTAATGAGATGCTAGAGTAGGAGGCAGCCCTGTAGACAGGAAGTGTAGACCACTGAAGCAGAGGAGTAGCAGGTGCAAATGCACAAGTGGATAAGAGAATGTGGACTCTAGAAAATGGTCAGAAGCTCGGGATGGCTGGGATGAAGCCAGATAGGAATAGAGGATGGAGATGAGCCAATTTCTGGAGTCCAGATCACAAAATATCTTGGTGCCAACTTAAGACATTTAAATTTTACCTCAAGTATGAAGGAGAATTGTGGAGAAATTTTGAGGAGTCCAGCGGCATGGTCACATTTGTGTACAACTTTCCTTGGTATCCATGGGGGATTAGTTCTAGGACCTCCCAAAATCCATGGATGCTCAAGCTCCAGATATAAAATGGTGCAGTTTTTGCATATAACCTATGCACATCCTCCTGTATACTTTAAATCACCTCTAGATAACTCACAGTACCTAATATAATGTAACATTCCCTATTGTTTAGAGAATAATGACAAGGAAAAAGTCTGTACCTATTCAGTGCAGATGTAATTTTTTCCAAACATTTTCAATCCATGGTTGGTTGAATCCAGGGATGCAGAACCCGCAGATATGGAGGGCCGGCTCTATTGTGCATATCACTTTGGGAAGAAGGACCAGAGAGTAAAGCTTGAGGCTGACCCAGGTAAGGAGGGTGTTTCAATCTTTCAGTCATTTGGTAAGGACATATGACCATGGCAGAGAGTCTCCCCAGATGGTGGTTTCCCCTAGAGGTTGTGGTGTTGGGGAGGGTGATGAACTCTGTTGGGGATAAGTTCAGGAGCCTGTGAAATATGGAGGTGGAACTATCTACTGGGCAGTTTAGAGAACAGTTTGAAATTCATAAGAGATGTCATTCAAGTAACAGATGGGCTGATATTGTCTAAAATGTATGGGTAGATTAAGAAGAAAAGAATAAAAACATCCAGAAATCAGGACAAAATAAGGAAAAAGAGAATAAAGAGAGCCCACAAAGAAGACTGAAGATTGGATAGTACTATAGAAGACAAAGAGAAAAGACAATGAACAATCAATGATTTTTATAATCAAGCACATATTATGTTCTACACATCCTTTTCTAACATAGTAAAGTCACTTTGTTAAGGAGGCAAAACCAAGACAAAGACTCTGTGACTTTACTCTCTGGTTGCCTCAAAACAGAGGTTTTGCATCTGAGCTCAGCACTCAGCTGTTGTCAGGAGACACAGGGCCTCACAGCAGACAGCCTACACTTTTGTCCATTGTCTGCACAGCATAGATCTATTCAACGTCCCAGGACTGCTCTTGTGTGGATCAAGAACACGTTTCCAAGATTCAGCATTTCCAAGTCAGAAAAGGCATATCTCCGTATACTCCCAGTGTACTCTGTGCATGCTGACCTCTCAGTGGTCAGTGCTGTCACCAAAGAGATCTTGGGCTGAATCCAGGGAAGTTGTTGGAGAATTTCCTTTGCAACCACAGTCTCTGTTCTTTATGCCTCACATAGATTTAACAAAAATTACATTAACTTAGAAGAAGAGGAGTGAAAATAATCAGCTCAGGTCCTTCTATTATTCCAAATTCAAAGTCATGGAATGAGGGCCTGAAGTCTTGGGGAGAGGAACTGGGGTTCAGAAAGGAAAGGCTGTGTGTGAAGGAACTAGTCTAACATGAGGAAGGAACCATGAGCCAGAGACAGAGGCTATGATAAAGACAAAGGAGATTCTTCCTGTTTCTCAGCTGACAAAGATTTTCCTCAGGCAACAATAAGGCAACTGTCAAATATCATAACACTTATCTAGGCAGATAAAACTGGTGCGAGCCTCGCTTGAACAGCAGCAGTTAGAAGCAAGAAGTCAGCCCTACCTGTGAAGCTGGGCCATTCCCCAGCTTGGACTGACCCAGAGATGGTCTTTTGTCCAGACGGTCACTCAGACCATGCCAGTCCCTCAGGGCTGAGGAGTCTGGTAAGATTTTCAGTGGTTCCTGCAGTTTAAGATACGGTTTTCAAAGGCGGGACTTCCTCACCTTAGTAACTACCCTTATTGCGCACAGTGTAGGAGTCAGTGTAGTGCCGTGTAGTCGCTGCTGGCACAGAGGTACTGAGATGTGTGTGAGGCACTGGCAGACTCCAGGGTCAGGGGAAATGCTCCTTTTTTATTCCAGAGATTGGCTCAGAGTAAAGCTGTCCTTTCTCTGTGTTGTTAACACCATCTGAGCAATGGATGAGTGGTAGTTTCATTCCTGGATCTTGACCATACCACTGCATATTGTTATGGCCCATGGTTTGAGAACATTCCAGTGCAATCTTCTTTTCTGTCTCTGTAACATAGTGTCTAGAGGTCTGGACGATCTCAGCATCCATGAGTCCTATGGGAGGAGACAAAAATCGGCAGCAGAGTTCAGGATGGGCTTTGGTGCTGAGCCAGGAGCAAACCCAACAATGAGGAAATGTTCCTTTCTGATGTTGGAACAATCTGTGCTTGTGACTTACCTGGCCCCAGAAGGTAAAAGCCCACATAGCAGAGGAGCCTGATAGTTATGACACAGTCAGGACTAGAGAAGGTGTCTCCTAGCTCTGGGGATGCAGGATGGGCTCTTGATGAAGTCAGCGTGTGATGACACAGTCCCTGCAACCTGCCTGGGTCCCACAACCACCCTATTGAAGCACAGATTTATCTATATCCCTTTACCCATCATCCAAAGTGGTCTTGAGTGCTTTGCTTATTTATCTGAATTCAGGTCTCTACTATTCTTACAAAACATTCAATTGCAACTGTTTTACAAGCTATGAACATGGGGACTACAGAGCATTGAATGCCTATAATAGCAGGATTTGACCAAATGAGAAAAGTTGGGAAAGAAAGTGATGTTTGAGTTGAGCTCTGAACGATGAATAGGAATAAACTCTGCAAAGCCAAGAGGGAAGAACTTTCAAAAGTAAGACCCGGTAAACAGAGTGGCTCTACCAGACACGGAGAGGGAAAACTTGTTGTGAGCATTAAATGAAACAACCCATTTAGACAACACATGTAAAGGGCTTAGAGCAGTAACTAGAATTCCCTGAGTTCTCAGAAAATACAATGCTGTTATTATAGATAATAACACAACTTTCTCAGTCTCACTTTTCACTGACTTGGTGTTCAGACTTCATCAACTTTACCAATGTAGGCTCCACCTGGTATGATTTTAGGTTCATTTTTTTTAAACTCCATCATTAATCACAACAGAATAGAAAATACAAGCCAATCCATGTTTTGATAACAGCGACTAAAAATGTTTTGGGAGCTGGTGTAATGAACAACATCCAAACCAAGTGCTATCCTCTTTTCTCCCTTTTCCCCATCCAGAAAAGACTTTGGTTTTGATTGTGTGACCCAAAGATTAATCCCAGAATTCCCACTACCTTTTTTATTTCCTTTGCCTCAGTTCACTAAGATCCACTATTGACATTAACTAAAATTCCCGTTGCATGATACCAACATGGGTTTGGATTTTTACTACTCTATCCCCACTCTTTGAGCGTCAGGTCTTTAGTCAGTGTTTTGTATTTTGTATGTAATACATGTAGGCTCCTGCTTACCCTTGCTCTTTCATATGGATACAACAATTTTGACATGGCAAACCCTGAAATACTCTTGTCCCATTAGAGGCTCCTTTAAGACAAGGGTAATCGTTAACATCATTAATGACATTTGGCCTTAGCCTTTACTGTGAAATCTGGTCTCATCTTAACAAGAAGTGGTGAGAAAGAAAAAGTAAATGAAATTTTACTGTCCCCTGCTGAAGCAAGGTGAAAGGGGTAGATTTGGGCAGATTACAATGAATTTGAAAGAAACAGGAAGGAGAGAGGAGAGGCCCCTAGGTGTTCTAAGTGTGAGAAGATTTAAGGATGAGTGATGAGTTGATGAAAGTCTTCAGCAGTGCCTGGATACAAATCTATACCTCACGGTAGAAGTGATTAAGGAAAGAGCAGAACAAAAGGGGTAGATCTTGGGTTGGGAGTGGATATGAGACGGCTCAGGTCCTACTCAGATGAAGGGGTACCTGCAGGCAGATATAAACTGTCCACCCCTTGTTGCCCAGTGCAGGAATAACTCTTACACATGGCTGGCCTTTTATCAATGAAAACACTTTCCCCAAAGACCGCCTTTCTGATTTACCTAGGGAAATCAGATTTGCATACCTAGGGAAGTCTCTGGAGAAGCTGCTGAGATTACTAAATGTCAGCAATTAAAGACACAAGAATTATCACATATGTCTCTACACATCTTTGGTCCAGTTAAACATTCTCTCTCATTGGGTCCTCTTTGATTTCCAGAACCTTGTAGTCATTACAGTGTTAATGAAGTTTGTAGGAGAAAGAGTTATCAATAAGGACAAAAGACAAAATGAAGTCTTAATATTCAGCCAGGATGGAAAAATCTGGAACCAGACATGGAAATGCTAAGTTAAGAGTTCTTATCATTGCATAGGAATTGCCTGTTTTCAGAAGAGGCAGAAAAAAGAAAGGCAGAGGGTCCTGGTTTCCCAAAAAGGGATAAATATCGCCTACCTCAGGGCTCTGGCCCCACCTGGAAGTGGAGTTATCTCTGAGGTTTAATCTGCCATGCCAAGGATAGTCTGTGACATCATGGTTCCTATTTTTACAAGATAGAGTTTGATTCCAGAGAATCGTGGGCACTGACGGAAGGTCATAGGTGTGGGGCTTTTATGCAATTACTCCCATGTCTGAATCCCACACCAGGTGATTTTTATGAGCTTCAATACCATGTTTTCAATGCAGTTGTCCACAGGCATCCATGGGAGATTGGTTTTGGGACACCACCTCCCACCAGGGATACCAAAATCTGCAGATGTTCAAGTTTCCTATATAACGTGGTGTAGTATTTGCATATAAACTACACACATGCTCCCCTGTACACTTCAACTCATCTCTAAACTACTTATAATACCCAATACAATACAATACAATGCAAATATTTATAGAATGTATTGTTTTTTATTGTTGTGTTGTTATATATACTTGTTTAATATTCTAGATCTGTGACTGGTTGGATCTGTGGATGGTGACCCCATGGATACGAAGGGCCGACTATATACTGTACCAGCATCTGGAAGCTCTGAAGGCCCTCAAGTAGAGCATGTCATCCTTGCTCCAAACTCTTCTTCTTTGCCTGTAATACCAAAACTAGAACTCTGGGTGTGAATGGAAATTAGCACATATTCTAACTAAAATATATTTTTAAACCCACCCCAATCTATGCATATATAAGTTTGTTAAAAATTAAAACAAAACAATTATGCCACACACATGCATAGATACATTCTCCTTTCCATATCCCAAAGCACAAACTCCATTAGGAGAACCCAGCTTTAATTTCCTTATGATCATTCTCCCACGTATGTTTGGGATTATGGTTCACATTGCCCTAGTTCCCAATCATATGTTGTGATACCATCAGATTGTAATACCAGATAATAGTTGTTACATATCTCTCTATATTTTTGGTCCAGTAAAATCCCTTTTCTCATTTTCAAGTCTTCTCTTAACCAAACTCATTTTCTTTGTTTTAAAGGGACTTGTGGGTGGGAGGTGTGGAGGACTTAAATACACAAGGACCAGAAGCCAGAAAATATGTTACTTGGAAGAAAATCCTGAAGAAATACTTGAAGACATATTTGAATCTACTTTCCTGTCTTCTTTCTTTCCTTCCTCTCTCCCTCCCTTCCTTCCATCCTTCTTCTGTTACTTCACTAAGCTAGACATCATCCGCGGGGCTAGGGATACACGATGGGAGAGATTACTCTCAAACTAAAGGATATATAGTCTTTACGTGAAGAGCCAATATGAAAAGAAATGCAAAAGAACATAGCAACGATGGGATGGTGGCTTTGGAATGCATAAGCTGTCACAGAGAAGAGACCAGGAGCTGAGTCTTTTCTGTCTATAGGAGACACGAAAGCCTTTATAGATAAGCTTATCTCTGATCTGAGCATTAAAGGGTGTGTGAGACTTAGCTCAGCAGTCGAGAAGTGGCCCGTTTCAGAGGGAGGAAAGAGCCTTTGCAAAGGCACAGCTGGGTCATTCAGCTTGGCCTATCTGGGGAAATATAAAATGTTCAGTCAAGCTCGAGTCTAAAGTGCTGGAGTGAATTTGGAAGATTTGGCCACACTTTTAGTCAGAGGATCATTCATGAAGGGCTTTGTGTGCTGTGTGAGGCACATCAGACACAACGGTGCCAGTGGCGATGGGTGAGACAGAGTACGGCAGAGGAGGAAGAGGCTGGTGGAGCAGGGAGAGACGTTGCATTTTCTTCTAGGGGATGGGTGATGAGGGCCTGAACTAAGTAGAAGCAGTGGGGGAGGAGAGGAGTGGCTGAATCAGACGAACGTGTGTGTTTTGGAAACTCTGATGCTGACAGCACTCTTGGCTTGGCATAAAGAGACACCTCTTTCCCACCACGCTCATGATCGCTTCTCAGAGTGACCCATACACCCACAAGGTGCACGGACAGTGCCAGTGCAAGGGGAAATATGTATATTGAGGGAAAATATGTATATTGAGGGAAAAAAAGAGGGCAGAAGGGAAAATCCCAGGGAAATCTATCAGGGACGTCGAGGAGACAATTAGATGGAACACTTCATAGCTCATGAGAGAAGAGTAATCATTGCAGGTAAGACTGCTGATGAAGCGTGCATGGAAAACAGGGAACAAAACTCTGGGGAAAGTTGTTTTTTAAAGGGAAAGTGAAGATGAGATAGAGCCCATAAAGGAGACTGAAAAAAAAAAAAAAAGAGTGCGATTCTTTTCAGATGGGAACAGTGAAAACAGGACAAGCTGGAGTCTTTATTTCTGAGCAGTCACCAAGTCCTCTGGATTCTTTTGCCAAAATAATTGAGGCTCGTGGGACGAGAAGACAAAGCGCGTGATGCAGCCTCCAGCTCGAGTCTCAGGGAAACCTTCACCTCACGCTCTGGCAGTCTTCGAGCGAGTATTTCTAATGTCTCGGACTTACTGGCTCCTAGGAGGGTCCCCATTGTAGGGGAGCCAGGGGATCAATCCAGGGCCTGGAGAACAAGGGGAATCTCTGAGCTCCTAGCTTCAGCACTGTGTTAGGCAGAGGGAATTTTTTTTTTTTTTTAAATTCGGTATATCCAGATAATAATACAAGGCTACCTGTACATGTAGGTTAAAATTAATCCCCCAGAGATCAAAGTGTGGGACAGTAGGTGAAAGATTACTTTTATCGATCACAGTCTCTGGTACTTGAACTTCACCTCTGAGTCAGACTTAATAATTAAATTTGCTTCCAGGGAAGTTTTGGAAGAAAAGCCGGCCAGTTGTTCTTAGTGTAAAGGCAACCAAGCATAGAGCAAAACGGTGGAGCTGAGTGGGGAGGAACTGGGGCAGAGAGGGGTGGGCAGGATAAGGGGGCTGTGAGTGGGAGCAGAACAAGGTGGGGATCTTGCAAAGTGGGTGGAGATAACAGAAAAGGAACTACAAAAATCACATTGTTTTTGAGCTCATAAGAAATGTTCTTGTTGAAAATCATGAGCTGTTGTCCAAGGCTCAGGTTCATTCTCCTAAAAGGTCACTACTGGGCCAGCCCGCTAGAATAGAGAGGGTAGGCAGGAGAGTTAGATTCATTGTAGCCTGTGGTTTCAGGGTCATCACATGGCCTGGGGACATTGACCCAAAGTGGCCCTTAGTTCAGATTGAGTCTCACACTGCATAGGATCACTTAAAGCTAAATATTCTACATCCCACACCTAGGAAGGCTTCTGTGCCCTTCTGATAAAGTGACTTGCCCATGTGCCTGTCTTTCTGTGTAGACAGCAGGTGGCCAAGGAGCACTGTGCAAATGGCTGCCGGCACAGAAGTAAAGAGCTGTCTGGTTGGGGACGGCAGTCTCTAGCGACAGGGAGAGTTTTGCCTGCTCCTTTCGAGAGACACCGTACCCTTTGGAGACCTCTCCTTCATTAGTACTGTTGACACCAAGGGAATAGTAGATCAACCACAGCCCCAGTCCTGGGTCTTGTCGATACCAATACATCCTGTCATGACCCTCAGTCTGAGAACATTCCAGCAGAATGCTTTGCCCTGTCTTCGCAATTCTATTCCTTGGCGTCTGGGTAACACCAGCATCCATGGACCCTGTGGGGAAATAAGACAGAAACTGGAGTCAGAGCCTAGGGAAGGTCCTCTTGCTGCAGTCTCTGGGGAGAAGCTTAATCCAGGACCTGTAAAATTTAAGGCAGGTTTTCCCCATCTGTTTCCCAAACTCACCTGTTCCCAGAAGACAAAAAACTACACAGCAGAAGAGCGTGGAGCCCATGGCAGGGAGAGGCAGGATGGGTATGTTTCCAGCTCTGGGTGTTAGGGGAAGCAGGGCATGGAAACGGAAAATTGGAAAGATTCAGGCAGTGACATCATTTCCCTCCCAATTTACTGGGTCTTAGAGAAAGATGAGGCTTTGGCTTACGTATTGTATATCCTCTCAGCAGACATTGAAACTCTTCTAGCTCCTCTCTTCTTCCTGATTCTGCACTGAGAACTACCAGAGACTTGTCTCTCTCTGTCTTCTCAGGTTGCAGTTGTTCAG
>RJWJ010042030.1:0-13227 GCA_004363605.1 Indri indri | reverse complement strand
GCTAATAAGTTAATTAGATTAACTTTGTTCATGTTTGCACAGGGCTTTGAAGAGGAAAACACCACAGGAGCCCTAAGCTTCTCTGAATCAAGATCCAATGCAGCTCTCTGCTGGGTAAAAGCTTCCCTTTGGAATGACATGAGTCTATTGTAGTTATATTCTATCTTGTTTTGTTCTATTATTGAATCCCTCAGCCACCTCCCAGTTACTCTCAAAAGCCAAACGCAAGGGATATGATACGCCTTTAGTAGCTTCCAGTGCAACATTTTTCGTCCTAAATCTCAATTCCATTTAAAACCATGATGGAATGTTTTTATTTTCCAGCTTTCTCCGGGTAGTATTGTGTCATGACATCTCAGTCATTCGAATGCTAACTTAAGAATCAAGCCACATTCTTTTCTATCCAAAGACAGAAATAACGGCAAGAAAATTACCTGAGTGGTCTTAACGTTCTCTTTGGTTTGTTTCATTTTCCCACACCTTAAAAAATGCAGACAGGTCCAGAGCCATCGTATCATTATTTTTGTGGAATCTTAGCATTAAGTAAATTTTGTTTGCATTATTGGTGCTCACTTTACCAATCAATCAAGCTATGTATCCATCCATCTATCCGTCCACCTACCTCTCTCTCATGTATTCAGCAAACACTGAGCAAGACGCTGGTGTAATGCCCAGAAGACACAAAGATGATGAAGACTGAGCACAGCCCCCAAGGAACTTTGAATCCAGGACACACAATGTGTCCTCTGGCTTGGGGACCTAAAAGCACAGCCAGGAGAGAGAGGAGTGAGCGAAAGGACTCAGGGGAGGTTTCAAGGACCAGGTGGGTTTTGAGCTGAACCTTAAGGAGTTTTGACGAGTGGGGACGGAGGAAAGGACATTCCCTGGGTGAAAGAGACAGGATAAACAAAGGTTCTGACAAAAGAGAGGGCACATGGCACATCCAATCTACACAAAGTGCTCCCGCGGCGGAGGGCCCCACGCTCAGGGAGGGAGGGCTGGGGCTGAGAAAGCCGGGTGGGATCGGAGCATCAGTGATATCTCTCTCGGGTTTGGGGTTTGGATTCTGTTTGTCTGATCAGGGAAGCACCATGAAAAGAAGCAAGCAGGGAAAGACAAGGAGGAGATCAGTGAAGGCATTGGAAAATTGTCCTTTAAAAGGCAATAAAGGGTCTGAACCAAAGTGGTAGCAAAAGAGAACGAAAAAGAAAGGGAAGGAAAAATACACGTCAAATATTCATGACCTTTTTAAGTGAAAAAATAAAAATAAAAAGCAGATTACAATCAAAATGAATAATCATGTAAAATCATATTTTTTATTTATGAAGTTTTATCATCTCTGGGGGTAGTTTAAAAGTATTTGCTTGGGATTTTTATGACTTATTTTTCTTACTAATGTATATATATTACTAGCAAAATAAAACATTTTAAATTTTATCAACTAATGTTAAGGCAGTAGCATCCCTAAGGGGAAGACTCAGTAAGTAATTCAGATAGAGTAGTTGCTTTGTTGCAACGAAAACATAGTGTTGAGACTCAGGGTTAAAGATGAGACTACCTAAGTTTTATTTCAGCTTCACGATATAATGAAGCACAATTCTAGGCAAGTTGATTAACTTCTCCAACCCTCAGTTTTCTCATATATAAAATGGAATAAAACAAAAAATACCTTCCCTCCGTGGTTCATGTTAGGATTACAGGAGACAGCTCACATAAAGGGCCTAATGTGTGGCAGGCACTCAATAAATGTTCCTCTCCAATGTTTCTCACTGCCAATGTCAGAACCCAGAAGAGTGTCGTACAAAGGCGCAGAGAGAAACCATCACGACACAATCTCTCACGATTCACTTCACCTGACCTTGGGAAGCCAGACTCCTTAGGGAAAATAGGCAGGTCCAGTCAGCCTACCCTATTCTCCAAGCATGTTGCATTCTCCCCTCTAACATGTCTGTTCCTCCCTTTCGGCCCTCAGACATGGATGTTCTCTGCTGCACATTAACTGCCATGTGAGTTGTATTTAACTCATGCTAGTTTGGAGCCCAGGGCCTCATGAAGCATATGTAACTCACGTCTCTTTAGCCACGTGAACTATTTTTCAAGTTGCATATAATTCACGCACGGAAAACAATAAAAAAATTTTTTCATTAAATTAGAAAGTATTATTTTGTTTTCAAAGTTTTTATTCTATTTTCATGATAAAACATCACAGCCCCAAGGAAAAAAATTTTTTTTCTAGTGTGGCAATCAGTGTGTTAGGGAAAGATGTAGAAAGATACAATCTTTGCCTGTTATTTTCCTAGGGCTGCCATAACAAAGGACCACAGACTCAGTCACAAAACAACAGAAATATATCCTCTCACAGTTCTACAGACCGAAAGTCCAAAACCAAGGTGTTTGCTTGGCCATGTTTCCTCAGAAGCCTCTAAGGGAGAATCTTCTCTTGCCCATTCCAGGTCCTGGTGTTCTGTGGTTGTGGCAGCAAAACCCTGTGTCCCGTTCGTCTTTTATAAGGACACTTTCATTGGATTCGGGGCCCAATCTAATCCAGTCATCTCGATCCTTATTTTAATTATTTCTTCAAAGACCCTATTTGTAAATAAGGTCACATTCTGAGGTTTTGCGTGCATATGAATTGGGAGAGGCAAACTATTCAACCCACTCTGGTACCTAAAAGCAAACCGGTTTCCCTGCTAGCTGAGAGGTTATAAAAGCAATGACATCCCTGTACCATGAGCACACCTGGTGCCCTGGTCTTGGTTTCTAACACCGTTCTCCAGTGAAAGGAACAAGGGCTTCTTAGAGTGGTGGCTGATTCTATAACTGGGGCGGGAAACATACGACATGATCTTGGAAAATCCTGCAGTATCAGAAAGCAAGAAAGTGCTAACACACACATGCACACACACACATGCACACTCACACATGCACAGACACACACTAATGGAAACATGTCAGAGGGGCAAAGGAGGGAGATAATTCGTGGGTACACGGGGACATACAGAGTGATATAATGGACATTAGAGACTCAGAAACAGGGAGGTTGGGAGGGTGTGAAGAATGAAAAGCTACCTATTGGGCACAACGTACACTATTCAGGTGACAGGTGCACTAAAAGCCCAGACTTCACCACTGTACAATTCATCCATGTAACCAAAAACCACCTGTACCCCTAAATCTATTGAGATAAAAAAGTAAATAAAATAAAATTTAAAAAAAAAAAGGAGGATAGGAGCCAACTGAAAGTTCCCAATGACCAAAAATAGAACAATTGAGCAACAAAATAAATAAAGTAGTATTGAATTATCACTTGAAGTAGAAAATAAATATGCGTGAGTCCATACTGACATAAATAAATGATTGAGTAAATTAATAAATGGGAGAAAAGAGACAAACTTCCATTGCAGAATTCTAAAGAATTTATGCAGCTATTCCACCCTCTAAAAAGGGGGCATAACTCCCACTCCTTAGGTGTGGGCTGCACATAGTGGCTTCTTTATGAAGTGTAGAGTATGGAGAGAGGCAGGAAAGAGTAACTTTCCAGTGGAGAAAACTGACGCACACGACATCAGCCAGGTGGCCAAACCAACGTCAACAGTCGTAAATCATGTTGACAGTATATACCTTCGATACGATGTGATAAAAATGGCACTTTACATGTGTGAGCTTCCTTCCAACAGCCCATAAGCCCAGTCTATGGAGAAAAACATCAGACAGATTCCAACAGTGGGCATCCTAAGAACTACCTGAGCAGCACACCTGGAAACTGTCGAGATCGTCAGAAACAAGGGATGTCTGGGAAACCGCTACAGCCAAGAGGAGGCAGGAGACAGGAGGACTACATTTGATGTGGGATCCTGGAACAGAAAACGTACATTCGGGAAAAACTAAGAAAGATAAATAAACTATGGGCGATAGTTGATAATAATATATTAATATTGGTTCTTTAATTGTAGCAAATGTGTCATGCAAATGAAAGACATTAATAATAGGAGAAACTGGTGTGGAGTATGCGAGAACTCTCTGAACTATCTTTTCTCTTTTTTTTCTTTTTTTTGTAAATCTAAAACTGTTTGAAGAGAAAACAGTCAATTTCAAAAATGTTACTGGAGAAAGGCAGTGGAGCTACATGGCCAAATAGAGACCTCCAGCCATCATCCCTCTACACGAGCACCTAATTCAACAACTATCCACGCAAGCAAACACCTTCAGGGGAACCAAAAATCAGGTGAGTAATCACACCACCTGGTTTTCACATTGTATCAAGGAAAGAGGCGCTGACGAGGGCAGGAAAGACAATCCCGCATGGCCTACGCCACCCTTCCCCCTCCCCGGCAGAGCCACGCCAGTGCCTGTGTGGAGACAGAATCCGTGTGCTCGGAGGAGGAAGAGTGAAGTGATTGTGGGACTTCGCATTGAAACCAGGGCCCTGGCACAGGGGAACACAGCACAGGGCAGAATCCTGCCAGTGCCATGAGGGGAGCATTTAGACCAGACTGGCCAGAGAGAAATCCTCCGACCCAAAACCTGAGGTCTGTCTAGCCCCACCACCAGCTGACAAAAAGCAGCCTGGGGCCTGCACTAAATTCGTAAGGCAGTCTGGCCACAAAGGCTGCAGTGCTTGGGCAGTTCCTGTGGATGTGCTGGCTTGGAGTCAGTGGACTTGGGGTGCACGTGACCAACTGAGACACCAGCAGCTGCAGCCAAGCCAGTGCCTGTGTCATCCCTGCCCCAACTACAGGCAGCGAAGCCCGGGGGAGAGTCTCCCTCCACTTGAGGGAACGAAAGGGAAGAGCTCAGAGGACTTTGTTTTGCACCTGGCGTATCAGCTCAGCTGATAAAAAATAAAGTACCAAGCAGACTTCTGAAGCCTCTGAGTCCAGGCCTTAGTTCCTAGAAGACATTTCTGGACCCGCCCTGGGCCACAAGGAAACACGCTGCCTTTAAGAGAAGGACCCAGCCCTGGCAGGATTCAGTACTTGCTGACTAAAGAGCCCTTGGGCTTTGAATAAGCATCTGAGGTAGCCAGGCAACAGTCACCGCTGGCTTCAGGTGTGACCTGGCCCTGGTGGCCACAAGGGAGTGCCCATGTGACTCCTTCTCCAACTGCAGCAGCCCAGCACAGAGAGTGAGGAAAGAGAGTGAGAGACTTTACCTGGCAATCCAGGGAATTTGCTTATATCTTACCCAAGTCCACCAAGGTGGTATCACCGGGAGAGAATAATGCAACTAGACCTTCTAGAAGAAGCAACTCGAGATGAAAGAAAAGTTGGTAACGTGAGTATCACAGAAGGAGCCAAGGAGAGAAAGAAATTTCTTGAAGGAGCACATGGTCAACCGTGTCAAATGCACCAGTGTCAGAGGAAGCTGAGAAAAGATGAGAAAAAGCTATTTGCCCTCGTAGGGAGCAAGTTCAAGAGCTTCTAGAGGCTTCATAGGCACTGAGAAAGGCCAAGGCATCCAAAAGTCTTAAGAAAATGAAGACAGTGGGGATGGACCACTTTCAAAATTAGGATCTGTAGAGAAAGGACTTCACACGTGTTTGTGGTGTGAATGAATGAACAAGTGAAGTGACCAAACGAATGGGCCCAATCAGGTGTGGAGGTATTGAAGCCACGAGACAGAAAAGACTCAGATGACCATCAAGTATATGGCCTGGGAGAGATTCTCTGGACAGCATAAAGTTCAACACTCCCAGTGTTAACTAGGGGGAAACTCAGAATGGTTAGGTAGCTAGTTCAAAGTCACCCTGCGTCAAGACAGAGACTCCAAGGAAGGCCTCCGTTCTCCCACTTGGGCAATCTTTCCATTTCTCTGCTTTTGAAACATGAACATTATGCCCCAAAAACAAGAAACAAAAAGAAAAGAAACAGTGTTTACCTTTTCTTGTTCTTTCTAGTTACTTCTTTTTAGCCAATCTATCATCCCTCATGAAGAGACAATGCTCATCCTTTTCCACTTTGTATGGAATAAACTATTATTTTCCATGGGAAAGGTGGTTTTCCAATGTTTCCAAGGTTATTGGATGAAAACCTCAAGTGTTTCCCTATCAAACTCACACTAACCGTGCCATGAATACACAAGGCCCCACGAGGCCGAGTTCACATGTACAGGCAGAAGTCAGCCGGGACGGCGTCGGTGGGGAAACGGCTTTTCCTCTTAGTCTCACACAGGCAGGGTCTGCACGGCCAAGTGGGCTAAAAGGAAGGACTGAGTGATACTCTGGCAAACCCAGGCGGTGAAAATATCCAATCCAGCAACTCGGGCCTCCGGGCAAAGGAAAACATTTTCCCTGCCCCTGCCAAGGTCTCCTCTCGTGCATGTTTGAAAACTGCTCCAGGACCCAGGCCTGAGGGACTCAAGCATCCCAAATGGTGGCATTGCCAAGTTGGCATGAAATTATATAGGGCCTCTGTCTGACAGCATATTGGACTCCATGCTCCACCCCCCAACCCCACCCCTTCCCCCCACACCCCCACCTTAGTCCTCCAAGGTACTAGAAGGATATTTAGATATTTAGGAAGAAACTCTGTGCAGCCACTGGGGGACCAGTCAATGCACTGTATTAGTAACGCAGTGTCCGGGGACTGGTTAACGCAGATTCACTGGCAAAGGGTCCCAGATGCCACTGCGATCAGTGATTTAGCAAGGCGTGGTTAGCGACAGGGCTGTTTTTATTACTCCATGTGTGGGCTTCCGTTACCGATTGGCTTCAACCAGTTCTAGTGGAAGAAGATCATTCTCATCAGTAAGTCATTTTAGGCTTCGCTTGGATCGCCCCTTCCAAGAATCTGAGTCCAGACTTTTAAATTAAAATGAAAGAACGATTTTCGGTATTCCCTCCACATAAAAAAGGACCTGGAGCATCAGGCATTATGGTCTCCTTACATCCGAGTCACTGGGTAGATCATTGACTATCTAACTCCTTCAGATCAGGAGGAAACTTGGAAATTCAGAATCGTTTATTTAAAATACTTTCTTAAGTTTCTTTGGCTTTCCCACACCTTGCTACACCTACTCCAGCTGGGAACAGAGACACAACAATCCATTTTCAACAGGACTAAATCTGTTCCTGCAGGAATAGGGTCTTACAGGGCTGCTAACACCCAGCTTCAAGACCAGGCTATGCCCAAGTATTCATTCTCGGTCTTGTTTTGATTTCCCACCACAACCACCCTGGAGAAAAAAAAAAAAAGGCAACATACCAATATTGGAGCCAAGCTGGGAAATGCTGCCTCTTCACAAAGCTGACACCAACCCTGTCAGACTAATAATGTATTCAGCAGCCACCTCGTCAGCAATGCAGAATGGTCCCTGAGTTCAAGGCTATGATACATTAGAATATAATTTGGCTGGAGTTTCTCTCTCTCTTATGGAGAACAAATGCATTTTTGAATGACTTGAAGAAGAGGTCATGCTATGACTTATGATGGGTAAACTCAAAAAGGGTCAGGAAAAAAAAAAAAAGGTTCAGATAAGCCCCTGGAAAGTATGTCTGTTGTTTCAAATCTAATCGCATTTTTTTAGGTCTCTCTCTTCACTTTCAGGGTAGGAAACCTGGCTGCCACCTGGGGCTCTATTTTCAACTTGTGAGATTTCAGACAACCGCTAGATCTCTCTTGCCCCCCACATACCCCTATAACCCCCACCACCCCTACAACCCCCATCACCCCGTTACTCCACCTATGAAGTATGGAAAATGCTACCTCCCTCAGGCTACAGGCTACGATGAAAAGTTGTTGTTGTTGTGATGGGGATCTGGCCAATTTCCAAGAGCTCTGAGATAGCTGGGTGACAATGGGTTTTCTCCTAAGCAAACCATGTTAAAAAATGCCTTTGTGCTTAAAGTTTTTTCATCTTTTCAGTCCCTTCCCTTGTCTGTTTCATACACAGGCTCTTGTCCACAAGAAAACCAATTTAAGTTCTTTACCGAGGAGCTCAAGTTCCCACTTCTCACCACCAATTAGGCAGGATATTTAGAGAGAGAGCAAATATGCCTTAGATATTCTTCACCAAACCCTACAAAGGAAATGGCTTAGCACTACATTCTATTTGCAGTCTACCCTTTCCCAATTAAACTAGGTAAAAGGAGGATTGAAAAAATTGTACAACTACGTGAAAAATCAATCTTGCTCATTTTGACAGGCTTTGAGGACACTGCGAGAAATCGTGACTAAAAATGAACTATTTTGCATGTGCTCACGTATTTTTGTACATGCGCTATAGCTTGAGCCAGCGTCCAAGTCATCGCAGCTCTTGCTGGCGTCCACCGATAGCAACCTGGTGATGCTGTGTGAGGGCCAGGTGTAGCCCTGTCTACGAACAGTCCCACAGTCATCAGAGCAAGTCTTGGCCGTGTACCCTTCTGCCTGCACCAAGTTTCTTTTACTTGAGAAATAGTCACAGTCCATCTGCTGTGCAAATACACAAGTACAAAACCATCCGTTAGGAATTAGTCCCCACCAGGATACAACAGCCCTTTCACCTTGGAGATGAGGAATGAATGTTGTAATTGTCGGTCGGACTCCTGACTGAGGCCTTTCCTGGGAGTCTGCCTTGGCTCTGGGAAGCCGCGGGGCTAGGGGTACCCCAGTAAGTTCTGTACCCAGTGCCAAAACAGCATATGCCGATTCTTAGCCCACCTTCTGTTACATCCCCACCTATCCGTTTTCTACAACACGGGTACTCACACTCCGCAGTGAGGATGAAGATTCAAGTGGAGGTGAGGTCACTCACCCCTTCTAAAAATCCAGCACATCTGTACCAGTCCCCAGCAAGTAAACTGTCCCTCCGCAGCATCCTCAAGGCTAATGTTTTCACATTTTGTTTGTAAACCACGAACTCCCAGTGTCAGGCTGACTTCATACAGTTCTGCATTGTTCCTAATTTTTTTAATAATGATCAAGTATTACTTTTGCCACTAAGAAAAAAAAAAAGAATTGAATGCTCTGGCATTTTACACGACTCTGCTCCAGGCTTGCACAAGGCGGAAGGGATTAAAGAAGAGTGAAATTTAAAACCTGAGTCTCATGTATATGCATAAGATATCTCTGGAAGGGTCTAGAAAACCCTGTTATAGCAATTGTCTCTGGGAAGAGAACTGGATGTCAGAGAAATGGATGGCTCTAAAATGTCCACCATCAGCGCTGGGAAGAAGATGAAAAGGAGGCCAGTACTGTCATTCTGAGAGAGAGATCCATTTGTTTTACATGGAAAACAAAGACACACCTCTAATTGGAGGTAGACAAAACTTTCCTAGTTGCATTTTTTTAAAAAAATCAATCTCCACTGAGATGGCTATTGGAAAAGGTCAATTTTAATAGTCTAGAATGCAGAGCTTTGGATGTCTCATTAACCTAGTTTATTTTCTCCTTCTCTGACATGGTCTTGAATAGTTTTCTCTTTCTCCAGTGGACACATCCACAGACAAGACACAAGACCCACACTCGCCCTGATGGTTGTCCAGATGGGATCTGTCCTTCCTTCACCCGGTCCCTCCTTCCTTTAAGTATGTATTCTCTTACATAATTTTCTCGACCCTTCTTAGGGTTTTCATTCATTTAATTTATCTGTTTTTCCTTTCCTCTCTAATGATATTTATTGAGTACTTACTATATTCTCTCTCTCTTTTTTTCATTTACTGAGTGTTCACGAGACACCAGGAACTCTTCTAGGAACTTCACGTGCAGTATCTCCCTTAATCTTCAGAACAACCTTATAAAGTATCATTATTGTACCTATTTTGCAAATGAGAAAGTCCAATATTAGACAGATGACCTGCCCAATATCACACAGCTAACCCAGATCTGCCCACTAAGAGCCCCCCTATTTTGTAGAAATGTTATTCTTATCTCACCCCTTAATCTTTTCATTCAATTATATTTTTTTCAAATTCCTGTTTACTATCTAATGCCCTCATAATAGTAACTTTTTCCTCTTTTCTTCAGCATTCATCATTTACCCCTGACCTTGTGGTGCCATCTTTTGTTTTCTTTGCTCAGGTCCAAAGTACAAGAGGGGGTTAAGGTTTAAGGCCTCCTTTCCTGCCACTCAGACTCATGCTAAGGCCACAGCCACACTAGGCTATGTATTTGGAAGGGAGGTGACTTCTTACTTATTTTCGGTCATGATACTTAGTTAAATGCTCAGCCTTGTCTGTGCTTAAAAATGGTGCTTATCCCAAAAGACCAGTGAACTGGGATCAAATATCTTTATAAGGCAGCGGGAAGAGAGGGGATGTACTTGACTACACTCTAGTGTCTGGCTGGTGTCGGTAAGTCAGTAGAACACACACTTTTTTCCCATGAAATGTAACTTTTATACTTGGGAGATATGCAAACAATATCCTTTCATAAACAAATGCATTTATTTTTAACTTCAAACTGTTAAACTTTGCACAAGCGTTAAGCATAAAACAGCATTCCGCTATAGAGTTGCTCTTGTTCTATTTACATCATTGTATTTTTGAAAAGGTTATTATTGTTATTACCATTATTATTGGCATCATTATTAAATAGCCAATGGAGGAGAAGGAGAACTTGGAGGAAGAGTATCAAGGTTCTGAAAATAAAACCTCGTAAGATTTCCAAGCTTTAAAATATGTCAGTTTTGCTTCCACCCTTCCACGTCATGAACTAAGAAAGAAAACAGGTGGCCCTGGAACAAGAGAAAAGCACGTGTAGCTAGCATTCATATTCAAAAGGCTAAACTAAATGGACAAAAAGTATTTCCGTCTAAAGATAGATATGCATGTGGACATAGACACAAGCACGCTGACAACCATGACATCAGACGCCTCGGCCCAGCAGCGACTCAGCTGCATGACATACTGCATCCCAGCTAACATGGGAGTGAATTCACTGCATGGGATCTATGACCAGAAATTCATCCCTGCCCCTGCCCATGCTTTCGCAACAGCCTAGTCTGTGTAGCGCTGCACCGCTCAGCCTGTGTGCTTAACGCATTCATTAAACAGAGAGATTGGCAATAGTTTCCTATGTTTCTCATTATTTAAAAGAACAAGTTAATCTCCCCTTTGGGGGGCAGCAGGGGAATGAAAACCACACGATCCTCTTAAATAGTGCTCTGCTCTGCTCGGTCCTCTCTTGTTGACAGGTCTGCTTTCATAATTTTATTGTCGTGGCTCTGGAGCAAATTTCAGAGAGGTAGAGTTAGTTGATGGGTGGAAATGAGAAGGAAGATGAGGCTTGGAAAATCCTAGGGGTGTGGGGGAAAGAAATCAAGCCAGCTGATGGATGGCAAGCCTTTTATCAGATACATCTCCTTTCCTCTTGGAGTGCCTATCATATCACACAAACTGCTCCTGAAGAGCCCTCCATTTACCCTCTCCCCTAATTAAATGTGCACTTCATTAATGTAAATTGGGGGTTTAATGCTCTTGTTGAAATTCTGAAGAAAGTGCTATGGCCTTGCGAAATGCTTAAGCATCATTGCAAATTAGATTAGGGACCAAGAAAGGCAGTAAAATTAGAATGATAATGGCTGATGTGGCTTCCTGACAGGCATGACTATTCAGGGATCAATGGGATGGAGAACAGTTTCCCCGAGCCCAGAGTGAAAGGCAGGGACAAACGTCAGCCTACAGATGTGGCTTTTGGAAGCACTTTCAATTAGTTTAATTTGGTAAATGGTGGGGATTTAGAGGCTCTCAGCCAGTCATACAAGACAAGAATACATTGAAATGTTTTTCACTTTTTAACATAAAATAGGATTGGGCTTTAGATTTGCATTTCTCGAACAAGAGGAGGGAGAGGGGTGGGATGGGGGTGGTGCAGGGAAAGTTTCCAAAGTGTTTTTACCAACTCTGCTTTTGAAAATGGAAATGACTTTTATAAGCTTGGACTGAAACGTTCCAAAGAGTGGGAAAGGAGAGAGTAAATGTATCCCTTCTGGTTCTCAGGGAGGCCTTAAATCCCGAACACATCAAGAGCCCAATGTGCGCTGAAACATGTTGTCAGGAGCCGCTGCGAGGGTGGGGGAGGGGGAGCAGGCAGTGAAATACACTCAAACTCATCCATCATTTCTTACGAGAAATGTGTTTTTCATCTTTTAAAAAAATGCTATTTCTCGGCTACACCACCTCTTTTACTCCCCCTGCTCAAAAAACATGAATCACATTTTTACATGTATCACGCAAAAGGAATATTCATAACCCTCTCCCACAAATATGCACCCAAGCACATGTGCTGGCGGTTGCATTTACCCGGGATCAACACGCACATCAGCACACACTCAGGGCGCGCTCCTTTCGTTAGTGCTAAGTGCGTCTTTTCCTTTTTGTTCCCTCCTGCTAACTCCGAACCACCTCCAGACCCCTGGTGTCTTCACTGGAAAATAAATTGGCACTAATCTGGTGACTGGGGACGTTTGCAGGCAGGACAGCTTCTGTGCACAAAGACCTCCTTCAGATGTGCACATTTTGACTACAGGTCCCTCCTTGTGTTCCCAGAATGCTGTCAAGCTCGACTTGGACCTCCTCCCTGAAGGCGTCTACATCTTTCACGAGTGAAGAGGAAGGAGATGGTGCGTCAGAAACTGCGGTAAATATTACCAAATCCCCAGTGGCCCCCAAAGCCCGCTCAACCTCACGGGCTGGCGTGGTGGTGCACCTCCCACAGCCCTACGTTCCTTTTGCCTGTGCACCAAACGTTGGCTAACAGGCCCACTGCGCACTCTTGCTAAGTTCATAGCACAGACAGACAAAATCCATGCCGAAAGAACGTGTCCATAAAAGAGAGTGCACTCCACAAGCAGTGAAAATAAGCCAGGGCAATGGTAGGCTCGGAAAATAGTTTGCCGTGCTAATGATCTGGTGACTGGGAGTTCTCAGCTTCATCATGAGGATGGTAGCAGGTCATTGGTGTTACATGCAAATCCAAAATTTATGGGCTTCGGAAGGCCCCATTCATAAAGGCTGCTTGTCTCCCACTAAACATCCAGATGAAAAGTAGGAAAAAAAATTCCAAATAAATTATTCCAATTAAGTTAATAATAATAACATCTAATATTTGTCCAGCACTTTGCTGTTTTCCAAGCACATGGACAAATATAATATTAAATAACTCATTCGATCTGCAGCAAAATCTTCAGAGATAGCAAAGAAATGAATAATTCTTAATATTTTATAGATGAAGAAAATAAGGTTCAGAGGTAACCAGTTGCTTTCGCAAAGACACAGAGTTAGTAAAGTGGCAGAGTAGGAATTAAAAG
>RJWJ010042029.1:0-13208 GCA_004363605.1 Indri indri | reverse complement strand
CACCAAATGGGGTATAAAAGTGCCCTGATCTTTGGGAAATGTCTTGTCACTCCAAGGGTTACTTAAGCCCTGTTGCCACTTTAGGTGGGATAAGGGAAACAGGTACCTGCAAGCCTGAGAGCATACAGTTCTGTGGTTTCTTAATCTGCTGCTGAGAAGAACTGCTAATATGTTATTCAGGGCTCTTTCGCCACACTTGCGAGGCAGCTCCAGGTGGGGGGTGTCAATTGGTGCAATTGCTGAGGACTCTTGCCAGGATTTTACTTCCCAGTCCACAAGCCCCAAAGCTGGCAGCTGCCTGGGCATTATGGGCTAGCCCTAGTGTTATGTTCTTAAAACCACCCCGCTGGATCGAATCAACAGTCTGCCCGCTTTTGCTTAATTCCAAGTTCCCACAGATTCAAGCCAGTTACACAGAGAAAGAGATTTTTTTCCCTTCTCTCTGCCTCCAAGGGTGCGGTCTGCCCTGCTGGAAAGAAAATCAAGCCACTGGGCTGGGGGAGGGGCGCTGCCTGAGGCCACTGCTCGTCTGAGCCCAGGAAGTGGTTTCTATCATTACTCACCGACTCCAAGGATGGAGGAGTTTATCCCAGCAGTGAGAAAGATGAGCAGTTGGACTGGGGGAGGAACGCAGCCTGAGGCCACCCGTGTCTCAGCCTAGAAAGTGGCTTCTCTCATCATTCCGCACCCGCGAAAAGGCAAGTGGCTGGGTTGGGGGAGGAATGTTCAGAAAGCGGCTTGGTTTCTCTCATTACTCCCCTCCATCAAGGGTGGGGCCTGCTCTGTCGGGCAGGGGCAGGGGCATTGCCTGAGACCGCTGCCTGAGCTTGCCATGCTGGGCTGGGGAAGGCGTGGTGCCCAGAACCACAACTGCATCACAGCGTTTCTAGGCTATGGACTTCCAAAATGGCGGCTGGCCACCCACAGAGAACCAGCACTGGAGGCGACTGCTCAGGGGGCAGCAGGTGCTGGGATTGGCAAGCTGTCTTAATGAGCTGCCGGCTGTCCCCACTGATTCCCTGACCCACTGTCTCATGTCAGCCTAGTAGAGGGACCTGCATTCTCTGCCCCACCCTCTGCCAGCTGAATCTTCAGTGGTTTCCAGGGGCAGAGCCTCCCTTTCAGTGTTCAACTCCTTTGTTCTAGTCCCGGTGACAACCAGAGGCGAGGTGCCTGTCTCCAGACTCTCTCCTGTGGACCCGGGAAGTGTCCACTCAGACCAGTCCCTCCCCCGCCCAGTGCGGACCTAGCACAGAGCACTGGAGAGTTCAAAATGTTTCCTGCTATTGTCTCTTCTTCACATAGCCTGTCATCCTGTGCCACAACTTCGCACTGACTTCAGGTGCCTCCCTGCCTGAGTGGGAGTGGAGGTCGGTGGAAGGACAGTTCTCCTATGGGTCAGATCACACTGCCCTGGCCGGCTAAGGGGAGCGGCCATCCCACACTCTATCCCCTGTTGTATGTCTCACACTTTCCAGACTGTGCAGTCAATTCTCCAGTTCACCTTTTCTTTTTTTTCCAGTGCTGCTTGTCCCGCGCTGCTTCTCTACAGATTCATGATGCTGTTCTTGTGGGAGAGCAATCCACTTGTGTGTAGCTGTCCGTGTTCTTCACCTCCTACTCTGGGAGCAGAGAGCCAGGAGGTCATCACTAATCTGCCATTTTTTCGGCACCCCCCAAGGCTCTATTTCCGAAAGAAGATTGCAAGGAAGCAGGGTGAGCAAAAACGTCAGATGTACATTACAGTAGCTTCATATTTTGCCATGAATATAATTTATGTAACTTACCATAACCTACAAGGCCCTAATAAACTAAATCATGCCTTCTTCAACAACGTTTTTGCCATGTAACTCTCTCACCTCACACTAATTATACTCCAGCCATACTGGCCTTGAGAACCCCAAGTATTTTTTTTTTTTTTTTTTTTATTTCTACTTCACTGAATTTCGGGTCTCAGCTAAAACACCACCCTTTTCTGTGAATCTTATCTGAAGTAGCTAGTCTTCTCACCACAGTTCCTCTTATGATACTATGCTTCTATTTCTTTTATAGGATTTGGAAATTATCTGATTTATTCTCTCTCTATAGTCATCCCTGTCAAATATAAGATATGGATTTTGTGTAGCCATTTCACTGATCTATTACAGAATCAAGAAGTATGTCACATAGGAGCTGCTTAACAAATTTAGATTTAATACAGAAAATTGTTAATTCACCCGAACTGAAGACCAAGCTTCTTATCCTTCTTTTTCAACATTTCTTGCAGCGTAGCCTTCAAACCATTTGCCTCAAAGTTTTGGGGCGTTGATTAAAAGCACAGATTCCTTGGCCCTTTATAGATCTATGACTAAGACTCCAGGGTTGGGCCATACCAAAATGCATTTAAACCAGACCACAGTGATTCTTACAGAATCAAAGGTTTGTAACTATGTTTATTGAAAGTATATGTGTTCAATATTTATGATGTTATGTACTATTATTTTATTTTATTATTATAAAGGTACAAATATTCCCTATATCAAGTAGCTCACATTTGAGGGTCCATACCAGATGGCAAAAATAATGATGACTTTTGAATAAAATTGGTCAAAATAAATTTATCAAAAGTGTTCATGTATTATATAACCACAAACATTTATTTTCCTATTCATATATCATGTACCCTGGATTGAACAACTTTTACACTTTTGAAGAAAGTTATTACAAGCACTAGCTGACATATAGTAAGTGCTCAATAATCAAATATTTAAATAAATATTAATGTAAAAGTAAAATTAAAGAGATAAAATTAATATTAAAATATAATTTATGTAACTGAAATGTATTTAAAATATTGTCATTTAAGCATTTAATCATTATTAAGGAGGTACTTTACATTCTTTTCTTTTATACTAAGGCTTTGGAGTCCAATGTGATTCTTCACACTTACAGTACATGTCAATTTGGACTAGCTATATATCAGGTGCTAAATAATCACTTGTGGCTAATAGTTTCCATATTGGACAGCACAGCTCTAGAATTCTCATCTCTAATTTTAAAACATTCTAATCATAAGCTACTTTGGGTAGCACCTAACTTGAAATATAAACAATCAATAGAATTTAGAGTAAATGAAGTACTAATATGTCAGTATTCTTTTTATATAATATCTTTTGGCATTATGAGTGTTTATAATCCTCTCCTTAACCAAAAAAAAAAAAAACAGTGAAAATTCTGTTGCTTTTGATCTTCTTTGCTTTCCACATCCGATCCCACTTTGTTCTCTAGCCACCCTCTCACTGATAGCAGAAACATACAGACGAACAGAGGCACACACAACATAAAAGTTCAACCTGATGTTTGAAAACAATACAGCATTTTCCAACTCAAAATATTTTCCTCCTAGTTAACTGAAAGTTAATTCAGTTTTCAAGGTTTCTTCTTACACCTCTTTTCTTCCTTTTGCCTCAAGGTCACATAGGTCTGCATGTATCTTATATGGCTTATGGGGAAGAAAATGAATTGCTCCTTTTGTACTGTCATTTGGCTTACACGGTATCCACCAACTAAATGTCCTCAGCTCATTTGCCTTTTATCCATTGTCATAGGATGGTGGAGACCCATGGGTTCCACTTGCTTCCTTGTTTCTTGCCTTGGCTTTTGTTGGCACTCCTGATATTTTTAGGCCTCATAAAATTTCCATTGATCATTAACTAAGTAATCCAGCCTCACTCTGCTCCAAGGTGATTCTCTTGCAGCAAATGCCCCATTAGTTCTTCATCATGCTGAGGCATGCAAGCACCTCAAAATTCCATATAGGACATAAAGAACCATGAAGGACTATAGCACTAGTTACAGGCTGATCTGTATAGGAACCTCCACCAGCCATTTCTCTTCTCCCATTCAGGTGCACCGCTACATGCAGAAATCTACTCACCATGGGCTTTCACTGTAAAGGAATAAAATGAGGGGACATGAGAAGGAGGAATAGACGGATGGCATTTTAAAAATTCTATAATACAAAATTAACTGGGCTATCATAAGAATTAGGTAGACATGAGTTCCAAGGGCATAAAGAGAACATTTATTTCTACTGTCATTAAGAATGCATTGAAAAATTATTTTGAAAATAATCGTTTTATATTATTTAACTTTTTTCTCACAGTATTATTATTTTTAGATGGTTGACTAAAGTTTTAAGAAAAAATAACATCATTATCACTTCTTGGCCTTTTGGCTAAGATCAAGTGTAAGAAAAAATAACATCAGAAAAATAGTGGAGGAGAGAAATCAGGAACTTTTTTTTTTTTTTGGTACATGCTCTTAAAGGTCTTATTAACCTCAAGTCATTTTGGGCTTTAGTAAGACTCTAACATTTTTCTTGAAATAAAGATATTCTTCCATTTAAAATTACCTTTTAGTGCTGGGGAACAAAAATAAATCAATCCTTAGCTATAATGATTTGAAGTTTTGAACTTTTCAAACGGAATGAAATGTCATATGAGTTATCCTTCTGTCTTATAGCTATTATTCTAACACAGTTCACTTTAATGATTCTCTGTCCACAGAATCATTGTCTATTTTTGACCCTTTTAACTTAGAAGTTACTCAGTGCTTGCCAGAAAATTATTTCTCCTTTCGTCAAATGATCATTTAAGAACGAATATTTTCCTTTATAGAAGTCTGTCTTAAGGTTATTTCCTTCCAACTCTTACAAGTTTTAACTTTGTTATTACAACGCAAAAGTATATAAAGTCTAGAACAGATTTCTGATATTTTTGTGTAGAGAAAAACATTAATAATTAAGTGAGTCTAAAGTAGGGTGGAGATTGCTCTTTTGGCTCTATTTAAGGCTCTTTAAATAAAATTATTTCATTCTAATGCATGCCACTATGAAAAATATAGCTGTTTTACAAATGAACTTCACAGAATTAAACATACTTAGTTTGATACCTGTTACCATGTGAACCATAAGCAAAATCTCAACTATAAAGTTAAAGTGATTAAAATACACACATACAAAGACAACAGACACACCACTAGAACTAGCATAACGTTTTGTAACCCATGGTTAATCTGAGCCATTGTCATCAGAGAAATATCAAATAGCCTGATAATGAGGCAATTCACGAATATGGCAATGATACTGAAAATGATAGGACAGTTGTTCTTGTGCTTTCACAAAGGGGAAAAGACAAGGAGACCAGATGTAAGGCAGATCATTTATGCATATTAAACCTGTGAAGAGATATCAAACTGCTTGGTAATATCTGTGGAAGATAACCTTCTGGGGTGAGGTGAGTGCAGAAGAGGAAAAAGCAAGATTTTGAATTTTACTTGTTTTTATAAAACTGGCACATGCAAATTTATAGGATATGTTTTATAAATAGTTCTGTTTCTTTCCATATAGTTGATGTATTTCCTTATATATCCATGTTTAGACTAATGCCTCTACACTTATCTAGAATATTTTGACAAGCATAAGCGAATTTTATGTCTTTTGAGAATCATTTTCACCTATTTGGGCCTTTGACACTTACTGGACTAAATAATTCAATCATTTCCTTGCTTCATCATACTCTGCATCATACTCTGATAGTCTATGAGAATACATGCCCAGATTGTACCAGAGTCAGCATGGAGTTATAATCAGTGTTGATATCTTCAAATGATAAATTCAAGAGGCTATGTTCTCAGACACATAACAGTCGAAGGTGAAATACTTTAAAAGAAAATGCACTCTTAATTTTATGATTGTTTCATTTCTTCAGGTTCTAAATAAGGTAACTACTTACTTCCTGTCTAGATTCACTGCAAGCACCACGTAACTTCCTTATCACTTTCTGGGATACGCAAAGTTTAACAGTGAAAAGTTTTAGATTATTTTTTTCAAGTTAAAATTAATAATAAGGTGATTGATACCAACCTGTATTATTTTGAAAGTATTAGACATATATGTGTGATCTTACAAAGTTCCAATTTCTAATCTATATAATCTTTAAGCCCTGAATTGCTATACGTTAGTCAGAATCTTTGCTCTTGAATCACATGCAAAAATCCCTTGAACATTTTCAATATAGGAGTGAATCTGGTGAGGACAGAGCTCCATTGATCCTTGAGTAATTAATTGCTTTTATCTTTCTTTATAATCCTTCCGATAAATATTTTGCCACTTTTCTTGGTCTTCTTAACCTTCTCACAGATTTGGACATTAGAGATTAGGTCATTTTAATGGCAATGTCTCCCTCTATGTATTTTTATGATTTCATAGGTTTAGAAGTTATTGATGCATTTGAGGATGAAATGATTTTTTAAAAATTTCAGTGTTTCCGTACTGTTATTATAAAATATTACGTTATCTCACCTACATGTTTTCCATATGAAAGTATTTTAAGTATCATTAAATATTTAACTACAGTGATCTCTTTTACCTCCACTTATGCAGATGTGATTATTTTTTCAGTAGAACATATCTGGAAATATCTCTTCTACCATTTTCCTACTTGAGGTGGATTTCCTGTATTATGATACAGAAGACGTGTGGATTTTTCATCCAGTCTTTTTTAGCAATGTGAAATTTGTGTTTCATGTCATCAATAATAATACACTATTGTCTGAACCCAAATTGATATTTTTATACTTCTTAATAACTTATAAAAGATCAAATTGCTCAAATATATTATTATTATTATTATTTTATTTATTTATTTTTGAGACAGAGTCTCACTCTGTTGCCCGGGCTAGAGTCAGTGCCATGGTGTCAGCCTAGCTCACAGCAACCTCAAACTCCTGAGCTCAAGCGATCCTTCTGCCTCAGCCTCCCAAGCAGCTGGGATTACAGGCATGTGCCACCATGCCCAGTTAATTTTTTCTATATATTTTTAGTTGTCCGATTAATTAATTAAATTTTTTCAATCTTTAGATAGAGACGGGGTCTCGCTCTTGCTCAGGCTGGTTTCAAACTCCTGAGCTCAAACAATCCACCCGCCTCGGCCTCCCAGAGTGCTAGGATTACAGGCATGAGCCACCGCGCCCGGCCTCAAATATATTATTAGCCATGCTATTGAGATAATTTTCATCGCATACACAAAAATGAGATGTTTGTATTCAGTCTGAACTTTGCTTTTAAATCTTATATTTAAGCAACTCGTGACACTCGTGCAGATTTGCTACCCAATTCCCCTTCAATGCGCCATTAGTGCAGTCAGGAGCTTTTATCTCCATGGCACAGAGCTGCTTTGCCTGAGGTCACATCTCTTTCTGGGACGACTGGCATTTCACTCCTCGTCAATGGGTGGAATGAAATTCCAGTTTCCTTAGTGCAATGCAGTATCATCATGAATAACTATTTTATTTCCAGATATCCTTGTAGAGTTGGTCACGGTTGCCATTGGGTCTGTTATGCTGTTTGATGTCTTTCTCTGCCCAATCCTGTCTGTCCCTTTTCCTGCCCTGCACAACTGCAATACCTGATAAATCCTAATTTCATGATTGTAGTACACAGAATGTGGAAGTAGGGTAAAGACTTATCTCCACCAGAATGGTACAAAAAGGAATCAACATAATATTCATATTGAATTTTCCAGGTGTTTCTCCTTTAAAGTTTAGGCATATGAAAATTCACTATAATAAGATTTTCTATAAACATAGATCTGGATTGGGGCATTACCTGGGCACAAGGTATATCTAAATGGCATATCTAAATAGGAGATGGAATTTAATAGATTATCTTTTCAAAGTCACCTTATAATACAAAAAGTTGGTTAGAAATGACTTATTTCAACTTCAGTTACTATCAGCCACCAACGGTATTTTACAGTCTTATAATGATAAATTAGCATTCAAGGGCTTTTCCTTTCCAGGTTTCTATGGCAACCCCTGTACCACATACTCATTAGAAAGAAGTTCTGTTTAATTGATCTACTAATGTATTGCTTAATAGTAACTGTTAAGCAGTCTTTTGTTTCCAGGTCATATTTAGGGTTCACATATTTGCATAAAAGCATTTCGCTAGCTGAAACCAATCATTACTAGTAATTTTCTTTCTTTAGTTTAAAATAACTAAACCCTCATTGAGGTTTTCTGAATAGCAAATATTTATATCTTGAAGAATAGGCTTTCCGTATGAGCTTGGCTTGCTTTGTTTCTGTGAGCAGCAAGAAAATTACAGACCTTGAAAATGTTAATCAGTGAAGACAAAAAGAAGGTGTCTTTTTCTCCAGTTGAAATGCAAATTTATAGTGACGCTAACTATAGGCCACATCCAATATTTGATGACAAAGTTGTAATGGATAAATATAATTTAGAATGCACAGTAGTTATCCACTGCATAACTTTCACTAATTAGAATTTTCATATGTTCCATGCAATGCAATTGAGACACTTTTAGCTGAGCTGTTTCTTTTATTTCTAGCTCATCGAAGGAACTAAGCTTAAGAATGCACTCGTCAGAGGTTTTCAATTAGCCTAGAAAAAAACATTAATACAACTGAGAAGTCCTTAAGTTAATTGGGGCAGAGTAGCATTTATTGGGTATTTTTTGAAATATATTACCAAGTGTATTCTAAACAGTGGACTGGGAACTTAAAATATGTTAAGCTACTCAATCGTTAGAAACATTATTTCCATTGCAGAGAAAAAGAAGATAAGTCTTTAAGAAATTTTAAATCTTGATCCATTCAGTTTATTCAATAAGTATTAATTGGATACATGCAAAGTTCCAACAGGCACTAAAGATTAAATGAATAAAGAAGGCAAGCAAGAATTTTATAATTGTGAAATACACATACTAGCACCTACCTATTTCTTTCAAAATATCGTTAAATAAGCGTTTGAGTACTTGTCACGTACCAGACAGGTGCTGGGCAATGTGACATAATGTGATATCCAATGCTATTATGCTAATCAATTGTGTAACTGGGTTTTATATTTAAGTCATTGGTTCCAAATCCTATTCTCTTTCCATTATGGTTTCTATAGTAGAGTGTTTATTTAATCTACAAAGAAGTGACACCATCTCCGGTCTATCTCTACTACTATGGTGTTGTAGTAGTTTTAGTTCTTCCAGAGATCTTACTTGCAGCAGCTTATATTCCTACCATCCTTTAGAAGGAGAATAGTTTACCACATGATCAGCTCTATTGTTCAGAATTGCCCGAGATGCTAATTACAGTAGAAAAGAGCTAGTTATACAGATGAAGGAAATAGAGTGGATGAAGGGAGAAGTTTAGGGCATACACACTGGAGTTCAATACCCCTGAGATCAAATGCTTGTTTCTAGTCTGTGCAAACTAGAAATTGCTTAATTTCTCTTAACTATAAAATGGTAGTAATTGACATATTAATATTTATGATAGTGCCTAGAGTACTATAAGCATTGAACAATTATATTTTCTGTTTTTTATTATTTTTTCTATCATAGTATTGACATTAGACCTAAGATACTAATGAGCAGGAGTAGAGTACATATAGAAGGGTATTCAATATCTCCCTTTTCTCTTGAAAAAAAGAATATAAAGAAACATCAAGCCATGTGTCTATAAGGTCACCTAAAATAAAGCGTAAGCTTTAAAAGGTGAGTGAAAATTTATGTGTCACACTAAGTGTATGTAACAAAGGGGAAAAGAACATCAGATGGGTGAGAAAAGAAAGAGGGTAACTGAGTGACTCACAGGAGCTGAACAATAAAAGACTTGCTTCTTTTGAATCTTGGATGTGACAAATGGAGTGAAATTTTTCGTACATCAGCTGAAGAAATGAGAGGAAAGATCATAAAATATTTAGTAGGCATCATGGCTGCTATTTTAAGAGTAGTGGATGATGGAATTATTGAAAAAATGCCTGTGGTTGCATCTAGAAACTTTTAGTTGCAGCTAGCTGGACATAGCCTGCCTATATTTTGTGAGGTAAGCAGGAGGCCGAAGAAAATCCTAAGGTGGTGTAAACCCGTATTGGATGTTAGGTCCATTTTGAAATCTTTTTAATGTATCTAAACTTTAAGACATGAAAAAGGCCAAGAAATTGGTATATAATACATTTGTATATACCTGAAAGTCCACATTCTATCTGATGTACTAAATACTCTTAGGATCACTGTATAAATAGTGTTTTAGCCACTGCCTTCTACCAACCACACAACCATGATCAATGTATAGTCTGTTCCATCTCTGCAATACCTGATGTCTGTGTCCAGTTATTCACCAATACCTTACTTCTCTATTTTAGGTTCCTGCTATCAATACCCTTGTCTATGACAATTTCCTGTTTCTTGAAAATTCTGACTGTAGTTTATCATAATTTCAATCTATCCTTCAGGGATTTCAAAAGTGTGGCTTCTTTCTTTTTATGAGTCATTATGGGAGAAAATCCTATTTTTCATTAAATTTAAATACCATTACCAACAGGATTTTTTTTCCTAAATGAATTTTGTTTTTTCTTTTTTAATTTAAAAGTAATACATGTTCATAAAATAGTTGGAAGATGTGAAGAAACCAAAAACTCTTTAGATAGAATAAGAACATCAACTCTAATTGCATTACCAAGATGTAAATATATAATAAGTACTAATTTGTATGTATTTTTCAGACTAGAATATTCTGCTGTACATCTTGAATACAATTATCCATTCAATATAACTATTTTTCCATAAAAGAAGATATAAATACATGCTGTTTTATAATCTGCTTCTTTTTACATGTTGGAGACATATTTGCATATCAATAAATATACATGATTATTTAATAGTTGCATATTTATTCGTTGGATATTCAGTGGTTGTGATCTCTATGCTCTGCTCCAGTGAGCGAATAGTGAAGAAATTAAACACAGTCCCTGCCCTCATCTAAATTTGTCTTGCATATAAATTACTATCTTTATTCACCAGAGGAAATTGCTATCTTTATTCACCAGAGGAAATATGCTATTGCATATGTTCAAATTACTTCAATTTCTGCCCTCATGGAGTTTATAGAATCTGGGGAGAGGCAGATATAATTACACAAACATTAAGTACAGTTCTGTTAGGTTTTATAGAAAAAAAAAAGTACAGAGTGCTCTGACAATATTCAACTGATGGATTTGAAGCTTCTTTGGTTTGGGTATTTGATCTGAAAGCTGAATATGAATAGCAGTTACATACAGGGTGAGTGATGATGAACTGCAGGTGGAGCACAGAAAAGTGCTCAAGAACATCATAAGCAATGTTACCCATGGTTTTTCTGAAGGTTTGCTTAAGATTTGTGAAATCTTAGAGGGCAGAGGGATTGCCATGGAACCCAACATGTTCAGTCACTGATTCATTGATCCAATTGCCTCCTTCAGTCCCTCTTCCCCCAGATTCATTCTGCTCCAAAGGTCTTCCTTCCAACAGTCCTTCTCTTGAATTCTCCAGGGATTGTTCATCTCCATGGAACATTTAGAACAGTCTCTAATTGTAATTGATCTTTTCAAAGATTATAAATTAAATTAATTAAAGAGAATGTGTTTTGACTTTGATAATTAGATTGGTGGATATATGAGGATGGTTTTATATCTGGGTTCTCAGTTCCGATCCATTGGTCTATGTCTCTGTTCTTGCACCAGTACCCTGATGTTTTGGTTACTATAGCCTTTTAGTATAGCTTGAAGTCTGGAAAATTGACACCTCCCAATTTGTTCTTTTTGCTTAAGATTGCTTCTGCTATATGGGGTCTTCTCTGGTTCCATACAAAGTGTAGAATTATTTTTTCTAGATGTGTGAAAAATAATGTCAGTATTTTAATTGGGATTGCATTGAATCTGTAGATCAATTTTGGTAATATAGACATTTTAAACAATGTTGATTCTGCCAACCCACGAGCATTGTATGGTTTTCCACCTGTTTATGTCCTTTGCTATTTCCTTCCTCGGTATTTTGTAGTTCTCCCTGTAGAGGTCTTTTATCTCCTTAGTTAAATATGTTCCTAGGTATTTCATTTTCTTTGTTGCTATTGTGAAGTGTATTGAGTCTTTGATTTGGTTCTCAGTTTGACTGTTGTTGGCATATAGGAATGCTACTGACTTCTATACATTGATTTTGTCACCTGAGACTATGCTGAATTTTTTTTTTTTTTTTTATCAATTCCAGTAGTCTCATGGCAGAATCTTTGGGTTTTTCTAGATAAAAGATATTATCGTCAGCAAAACAGGATACACATCATTGAACTCTCACAAAAATCAACTCATGGCGGATAACAGACTTAAACCTAAGGCATGAAACTATAAGAATTCTAGAAGAAAATATTTAAAAACTTTTACAGGCATTGGCCTAAGGAAAGAATTTATGAAGAAGACCCCAAAGGCCATCACAGCAACAACAAAAATAAATAAATGGGACCTGATCAAATTAAAAGCTTCTGCACAGCCAAGAAAACTATCGAGAGCAAACAGACAACCTATAGAATGGGAGAAAATATTTGCATGCTACATATCCAATAAAGGTCTGATAACTAGAATCTATATAGAACTCAGGAAAATCAGCAAGAAAAAAATCAAACAACACCACTAAAAAGTGGGCAAAGGACCTGAACAGAAATATTTAAAAAGAAGATAGACTAATGGCCAACAAACATATGAAAAAATGCTCACCATCTCTAATCGTCAGGGAAATGCAAATCAAAACCACAATGAGATATCACTTAACTCCACTGAGAATGGCTTTTATGAAAAACTTGTTAAAATTTTTGAGAATATTTTAAATGATGGCCTTGAAATAAAGCATTGATAAAATAAAAGCAAAAATTGAAATAGTAGATATTCAAATATACACTACTCAAATATCATATTCAAATATATATATAGACATATTTAGTTCCAATGCCTATTTTACCATGCATATAAACTAGCTTTCTTATTCTCTGATAGAAATATGCTACTGGGTTTGATCAAATTGCTTCAATTTCTGGAAATAAATGTGTTCTCATATTTAAATTAAAATTATTATTGACATAGTGACCCTTGATTTTAAAAAAAGTTAAAATAAAGCTTTTAAACAACTATCTCCAGTCTGACCTTAAATAGAACAATATTAATTCCTGGAATTGAGTCATGTAATTACTTAAAACTCCCAGATAATTGTTCATCACATTTTAAAAACATGATTTTTGTAACTTCCCTATTCTAAAAAAAATAGGAAATATCCTTTAGATATATTTTCAACATACTTCCCAGTTGAAGTATACTAAAAAATGAAGAATATGCATAATGTTTATTTT
>RJWJ010042028.1:0-13254 GCA_004363605.1 Indri indri | reverse complement strand
CTACAGGCATGCGCCACCATGCCCGGCTAATTTTTTCTATATATATTTTTAGCTGTCCAATTAATTTCTTTCTATTTTTTGGTAGAGACGGGGTCTCGCTCTTGCTCAGGCTGGTCTCGAACTCCTGAGCTCAGGACGATCCGCCCGCCTCGGCCTCCCAGAGTGCTAGGATTACAGGCGTGAGCCACCGCGCCCGGCCAAGATATGACTCTTAATTTTTGTCTTTATTAAATATTTCTGTTTGCAGTTTTAGCCATTGGTATATTTATTTTTTCATTGTGATTTCTATGAAATATGAGTGGAATAAAAGACTGATGGCTTGCATTTAATTATTTTCCATCTATGAGAAAATTGGCAGAAAATGTCCTCTGACCTTTTAGGATTGCTGTGGTCAGGGTTGTTGAACCGCCTTGCTATTCCAACTCTACCTTGTAAGTCCAATCAATTTTGTGCTTTGTATTGTTTATACCATTGACGTGCCATCGAGGAAAAAAAGTGTTAAAATGGTAGAGTCAAAACATCCTGATTTGTCATCTAAGGAGAAGGAAAAGGAGTCTGGGTAGTAGACAATGGGTAGCCGGGAAGGCAGGAGGAAAGCCAGTAGTGCATGCGGCTCACGAGCTGGGAAGGAACTTCAAGGAGGGGTTGCTTAGCTCCCTGTAGACCTCATCTATCTGTACAATGATCCTCTGAGGATCACCTGAGGATGTCTACATGTTTCCTACATGTAAATTGATAAAATGTGCATTATGTGAGGAACATAAACTTCCTCAGGAAAGAGATTCTGCCTTTTCACTAATATATCCCTGAGCTGGACAGAGAGTCCTGGGGGATTGGAAGGAAGTGGACCCCGGTGTGAAGAGTAAGAGAAGGATGACCATGGAGTCATTGTGAATAAATGCTAGGGCCAGTGCCGGGGCTTACACATGCCATGTGATCCTCATGGGGTCTTTGTACAGATGATGAAACTGAGGGCCATAGGGACTGAGTAATTTGCCCACGGCCAGAAAGGTGGTGGCAAGATAAGATTGGCACCAGTTTCAGACTCTGAGACTGGTGACCTTCCGTCTGTGCTCTGAGGGCAAGATGGAAGGTTCCACAGATAAAATTGGAGGTAAACGCCCCCATCTCATGTCTTTAGACTCTTGGAATCTGGGGGTGAGCATCTGATAAGAGGGAGGGAAGGAAGGGAGAGGTTTGAGGAGGACTGTGGCAGTTATGATCTGAGATGGTGCAATTCCAGAGGAAAGGAGACCCTGGGGGCCCTCTGGGGGAGAGGTCACTAGAGTTGGGAGTCAAAAACTGTGGACTGATCAGAAGTCCTGGAACTGGCTGACCAGGGTGTTGGGGTCATTTACGTGGATGTCAAAGTTTACCAGTGTGATGACTCAGGAGCAAAGGGAAATCTAGGAAGTTGAGGTCAAAACCCTTTGTGAGTTCTGGGACAAGATCTGGATTTTATGGGGGAAAGTCAGAGAGTGGTTAATATGTCCAGACTCCTTGAACCTCGGAAATAGGGAATGTTCTTAGTGCTTCTAAAATTGAAAAGGCAGTGTGATGGTAAAGACCTGATGCCCCAGACCTGGTTAGAGCCTATAAGCCCTCTTGTTCGTTCATTCATTCATTCATTCACATATTTGCTGAGCACCTCCCGTGTGCCAGATACTGCATTTGGACCTTGAGGTGTTCAAAGACAGATGAGACAGCCACTCTGCTCTCCAGCAGCTCTGTCGTCCAGGAGGAAAACATAAACTAATAAATGCCATTCTTAGAAAAATACTATACTTGAGATAAAATATAAATTGTGATGGGGGCACAAAAGGGGGCAAGATCAATCAGCCCCTGGCCACAGGTCTGCTCTCTAGGCTGGAGTGATTGCCACCCAAACAATAAGGCTGCCCTTCCCGGCGTGCACTAGCTCCTTCTGCCCCATAATTTCCAGGCAGCAATCACTCAAGTGCCTCATCTTTTGTCAGAAATACTTTTCTGCAGAGCTAATTTAGACATACAGAAATGTCAGGGCGCATTATTTCCATCATGGGAAAAAAGGGATAATTTCATTGCACACATGTGGAGACTCCAGCCTTCGTTTGCCAAATCTTCTCCGCAAAGTCTTCCTGGCTGTGCCCTGCTGACTTGTGCCGTCAGCCCTGTTCAGCCCTGGCCATCCCCCGAGGCCCGCGGCTGGCTCCTGGAGCTCCATCGCGACCGTCGCTCCCACAGACCTCCCTGGAGAGCCAGAGCGCGTCCACACCCTAAACGCAGCCCCCAGAACACAGCCGGTCTCCGGAAACGGTTTTCCAGGTGAATGAACGCAGCCTCAGGGCCGTAGCTTCTCCCGGCACCCATCGGTCCTCCGTCCAGACCCTGAGTCTGAGTTCAGTCTCGTCCCTCTCAGCGTCCTCCGTGTGGCCCACTCGGAACGCAGACCTGCTCGGCGCTGTCGGGGACAAGGCCGCGCCCGCCCCGGCAGCGTGCTCCGGTCAGCACCGGCGGCGGACAGCTCCTGGCCGGGTCAGCACCGAGGGCGGACAGCTCCTGGCCGGGTCAGCACCGGCGGCGGACAGCTCCTGGCCCGCGGGCGCGGGCTCGGCCCCGGAGTCGCGCGGCCCGGCCGCGACGTCAGCGAGCCCCGCGCGCCGCCGCGCCCCGCGCCCCCCAGCGAGCAGCCGCCGCAGCCGAGTCCCGCCGGCCGGCCCGCCGCTCCCCGCAGGCCCGCGGTTCCCGCCCCCCGCGCCCTCCTTCCCGGAGCCTCGGCGCCGCGCCGGGACCCCCTCGCGGGCGCCGTCGCCGCCCCTCCCCGAGCGCGCCCCCGCCCGGCGCCCCGCCCCGCGCCGCGCTCCCTCCCCCGCGCCCTGCGGCTCGGCTGCCGCGGCGTCCTGGCAGCGCGGCGAGCGGGTCGGCGGCGGTGTCGCAGGGCGTGTCACGAGGTGAGGCGGGGGCTGCGCGAGGGCGCGGGCGAGGGCGCGGGCGCGGGCCGGCGCTCCCTCCCCGCCGCGGCCGCGGGCCTCTCTCGGAGAAGATGGCGGATCGCGCGGAGATGTTTTCTCTCTCCACCTTCCACTCGCTGTCGCCGCCGGGCTGCAGGTACGCACCGGGGCGCCGCGGGCAGGGCGGGCCCTGCCCTTCCCGCGGCCCCTCTCTGGCCGGCCCCAGACTCCTCCGACCTGTCCTGCCACGGCCCCAGCGCCCTGCGGACCCAGGCCCCGCGCTCGGGCCCGGGAGCTCCGACTCCTGCTCCCCGCCCCCACCCCTCGGTTCAGTCTCTCCATCTTTGCCGCCTGTCGTCCAGCCCCGGTGTCCCCCCTCCCATTTCCCGCTGGGACACTGCGCCGCACCCAGCTGGGCAGAATGCTGGGCACACCCTTTGAGCCTGGCAGTGTCCTTTGGGCCTTCAGGGAGGCCCCGACCTGGACAGTAGGGCCCGGGCAGGAGAGAGTTGAAATCAAGCCTGGAGCCCTGGGGACAAGGACTGGGGTGCGGAGGGGGCTGGACCTCTGGGTTTAGGCCTGCCCTGAGCAGGAAAGGGGGAGACAAACAGGCCGGACCCTGCTTCCGGAGCGGCTCGACCCCTCCCTCTCCTGCTGCTGCTGCAGCCTCAGCTCCCCCTCCCCCCCTCTGCTCAGGCTGACTCCCGTGAGGCTGAGGCTGTGACCCAGAGGGGCCTGGAGCGGAGCGTGGAGGGAGGAGGGGTGGGAGGGGGTTGGGGAAGGGTTGGCTCCTCTGGGCTGGCCTGGCTCAGATGGGGGAAGGGATGCGCCGGAGAGCAGAGCTTGGGGGTCAAGGTGACGGCAGGATCTGGGTCTGGGAGTTGGAGGCTCTGGAGAACGCAGGGCCTGGGAGCTGGAGGTCTCCCTCGGCCCCTCCTCAGGGCCAGCTCCCAGGCAGGGAGTCCAGGGTTGGTGGCTCTCTGACTTCAGCCTCCTCTCCAGGCCTCCCCAGGACATAAGCCTGGAAGAATTTGACGACGAAGACCTGTCTGAGATCACCGATGACTGTGGCCTGGGCCTCAGCTACGACTCAGATCACTGCGAGAAGGTGGGGAAAGAGTTGGGTACACAGAACCAGCCCAAGGAGGGCCTCACTTAGGCCCTGCTTATCATTCACTTGGCGTTTAGGGTGGGTGTCATCTCTGATCGCCCCCCTCTTTAGCCTCCTGGCCTTGGGGTTTCCTTGGAATCCAACTTCTCTTGTTCCAACACATTGTAGGCCCTTCACCAAGTGGCTCTCTTAGCAGTCCTCCCCTGACCCCAATCAGCTGACTAGCCTGGGGGAGGGCAGGTGTTCCTTTGCTTTGGGTGCCCTCTGTCCTCAGATCACTTCCCACAAAGATCTAACCCCTTCCAGCTGTCATCTCCACCTGGTCCCCTCCCAGCCCTTTCCCCACCTCGGCAGCTTCCATCTATCTGTCTCCTGTCTCCACCCCAGAAATCTTTTTTCCCCCTACCTCCTGCTGCTTCTCCTCCTCCCCCCGTCTCCACATTTCTGTTTTCATTCATTCAAGAATTTCTGAGCAACTCCCATGTGGCAAGTGCTGGGGGTTTCCAGGTGCTGGGAGTGGAACAGCACAGCTGCCCTCAGGAGCTTGCAACCTAGTAGGGAGAAAGACATGAAAGAGACAATGGCTGTCCAGGTGTCAAGGGTTGGATTCCAGCGGGCACACAGGGTTGATGAGGGGGAAGGGAACCCAGTCCAGACTGACATTTCCAGAGGAAATGTCAACCATGTCCTGAGGTTAGCAGGAGCCAGGCAGATGGGGTAGGTAGGAGGAAATGGAGGAGAGGCATTGCCAGCAAAGGGATTGTGCCAGAGGCCCTGGGGTTGGTACAGCTTGGTGAATCCTCAGAGTGCAGGCGGTCTCTTCCTTTATGCATTCATTTGGTATTTACTGGACATCTACTGAGCCCTAGTTCTTGTTTTGGGGGGTGAGGTGCATCAGTGTGAAGTATGGACATGACCCTGCCCTGGTGGGGCTTGCAGTCTGGTGGGGGAGACAGACCACAAGCCACGTACAGTAACTGTAAATTGTGTTAAAATGCTATGAAGGAAACAGTGTTATGTGGAATGTGATGGGGTTTGGGGAAGATATGAAGCTAGAAAGTAAGTTGGGGCCACTCTGAGAATCTCTGTCATCCAGCCTTAGGAGTTTGTGCCCTTCCCAAGAACTGGACTGATTCCTATGTATCTTACACAGATTTTCAAAACTGTCACTGTTGATGGGGGCAGACTGAACTGGAAGGGGCTCTCCTTTGACTTGCTGCTCCCTGCTTTCCCCTTTCCTAGCACCTGGGATGCTGGGTCACTGCTGCACCCTGGCCCAGCCCTGCCATCTCCATCCCTCTCTCCCTCCTGCAGGACAGCCTCTCCCTGGGGCGCTCGGAGCAGCCACACCCCATCTGCTCCTTCCAGGATGACTTCCAGGAGTTTGAGATGATCGATGACAATGAAGAGGAGGAGGAGGACGATGATGAGGAAGAGGAGGAGGAGGATGAGGAGGGAGATGGGGATGGCAAGGAGGGAGGAGGCCCTGGCTCAGAGGCCCCTGCCCCACAGCCCCTTATCCCCTCCCCTTCCCTGGAGGAGCCCCACAAGCACCGGCCCACTACGCTCCACCTGACTACACTGGGTGCCCAGGTGAGCGCACTGACCCGCAGCACCCGGAGCTGAGCCTGGTTCACAGTACCTGGATTCTGCACCCATGGCAGCTGGTCCCTGACACCCTGGGAGCTGGAACCCCCTAAGCCTACTCTCTTGTCCCTCCACCCCAGGACTCCCTGAACAACAATGGAGGCTTTGCCCCAGTGCCTCCAGCCTCCTGGCAGGAGACAGCGCTGTGCTCACCCCCCAAGGAGCCCCTCCGAGGTGAGGGGTCAGGGGGCTGGCAGGGTTGAGGGAGGGGTAGGGAGAATGGGCTGGCTGCTGGAAGGAGGCCTGGCTCGTGGTGATGGTGATGGTTTCCACTGCCCAGCAGAGCTCCCTGGCCCCCTCCTGCCCACGGATGCGGGGCCTGGTGAGGCGCCGTCACCAGTGCGCCTGGGTTGTGACTGCGAAGGGAACCGACCTGCGGAGCTCCCGGCGCCAGCCGGGGCCTCGCCCTCCTCGGATCCCGGCATTGAGGCCGACCTGAGAAGCCGCTCGAGCGGGGGCCACGGGGGACGTCGCAGCAGCCAGGAGCTGTCGTCGCCGGGCTCGGACTCGGAGGACGCTGGCGGCGCGCGCTTGGGGCGCATGATCTCGTCCATCTCGGAGACAGAGCTGGAGCTGAGCAGCGATGGCGGCAGCAGCAGCAGCGGCCGCTCCTCGCACCTCACCAACTCCATCGAGGAGGCCTCGTCGCCCGCCTCTGAGCCGGAGCCGGAGCCGGAGCCCCCGCGGGAACCCCCGCGCCGCCCCGCCTTCCTGCCCGTGGGCCCTGACGACACCAACAGCGAGTACGAGTCGGGGTCGGAATCGGAGCCGGACCTCAGTGAGGACGCGGACTCGCCCTGGCTGCTCAGCAACCTGGTGACCCGCATGATCTCCGAGGGCTCCTCTCCCATCCGCTGCCCCGGCCAGTGCCTGTCTCCCGCTTCGCGCCCGCCTGGGGAGCCCGCGTCGCCGGTGGGCGGGGCTCCGGAGCGCTCCGAGGACCCCGAAGTGACAGCATCACCAGGGGGCGTGGAGTTGGTGGACATGGAGACGTTGTGCGGGCCGCCGCCCCCAGCACCTGCAGCGCCTCGGCCCGGCCCTGCACAGCCCGGGCCCTGCCTCTTCCTCAGCAACCCCACGCGCGACACCATCACGCCGCTGTGGGCCACGCCCAGCCGCGCCACGCGGCCAGGCCGAGCTTGCTTTGCCACCTGCTCGGAGGAGGAGGAGGAGGAGGAAGAGGATGAGGAGGACGAGGACGATGCCGAGGATAGCACAGAGCCCCCCGGGGGCAGGGGCACTGGCCCCGCGGCGCCACTGGACGCCTCACTGGTGTACGACGCCGTCAAGTACACGCTGGTGGTGGATGAGCACACGCAGCTGGAGCTGGTGAGCCTGCGGCGCTGCGCCGGCCTGGGCAGCGACAGCGAAGAGGACAGCGGAGGCGAGGCCAGCGAGGAGGAGGCAGGGACTGCGCTGCTGGACGGTGGTCAGGGCCCTGGGGACGCCTCTCCCGACAGCCCTGACCTCACCTTCTCCAAGAAGTTCCTCAATGTCTTTGTCAACAGCACATCTCGGTCCTCCAGTGAGTGAGAGGTGGGGAATGGGGGTGGCCCTAGAGGAACAGGCGAGACTCCCTGGCCCTAGGTCCCACGCGGTCCCCCAAAGTGCCCAGGGTGGCCTGAAGGCCTGGGGGTGGTCAGTGCTGGGCACTGTCTCTTACCCAGGACATCAGCCTGGAGTACCCCACAGAACTCCCTCTGGGCAGTAATGGGGTGGGGAGGCCTGCTCTGCCCCCGGCCTCGGATGCGGTGCTTCTCCTTCCCTCCCCGACTCAGGACACCTGCACCAGGCTGCTGAGGAGAGGGGCTTGGCTCTGGCCAAGGCCAGGCCTTCAAGTACTTTCCTTGCCCCACTTGGAGTCATTGTGTCTCCTGTCTCTGTCTCTCAGGCACTGAGTCCTTTGGCCTTTTTTCCTGTGTGGTCAACGGGGAGGAGCGAGAGCAGACTCACCGGGCTGTCTTCAGGTACAGCCTCCCTCCCTGCCCCTGGCGATCCCCACCCTCAGTCCACAGACGTTACGGGACATGGGTGGACACGGCCCAGGCGGTCCTGGTTCCCCCTCCCCCCAGTGACCTCTCTCCCAACTTCAGGTTCATCCCTCGACATCCAGATGAGCTAGAGCTGGATGTGGACGACCCTGTGCTGGTGGAGGCCGAGGAGGATGACTTCTGGTTCCGTGGCTTCAATATGCGCACAGGGGAGCGTGGCGTGTTCCCCGCCTTCTACGCCCATGCAGTGCCTGGCCCCACCAAGGACCTGCTGGGTGAGGCCCGTCCCCAGGGGCAGGGGCAGCTTTTCTCCCCAGACCCTCCCCGCCACCATCTGACCTGGGCCTTGTGTGCCCCCAGGGAGCAAGCGGAGCCCCTGCTGGGTGGAGCGCTTCGATGTGCAGTTCCTGGGCTCGGTGGAGGTGCCCTGCCACCAGGGCAATGGCATCCTGTGTGCAGCCATGCAGAAGGTCAGCGCGGAGGTGGGGCGAACGCAGGCAGAGAGCCCACGTGGCAGCCCAGCACCACAGGCTGGCACAGCTCTCGAGGCTGCAAGGCCTCTTACCTCCTCTGGGGAGCGGCAGCTCAGCGGGGGGAACCCTTGGCCCTGAGTCAGGTCTGAGCACACAGGCCTAGGGCAGGGCCCAGCAGCTGTGCCCATCACCTCGGGGTCTCTTGGCCAGCTCACTGGGCCTCCACCTTCCCATTGGCCCCTCCTCCCCTTCAGCCCATCCTCCTCCTGCCTGAAAACTGAGACCAGCTCTCAGCCCCTTCCCTGGGGTCATCTGCTCATTTGTTCAGTCACTCAACAGACGTTTGGTGAGCATCTGCCCATCTGCTAGTCCTGTGATTGAGGCTGGGGGGCAGTAGGGAGCAGGAAGCAACCAACCCTGCATGCAAGAGCCCCCATGGAGCTTGCAGGCATCAGGCAGTGAGGAGGCCAGGGTGGGTTGGGGGCTGTGTTCCTGGCACCACTGAGGAATGGAAGGAAAATGAGGCAGGCTGAGTGCAGAGAGATGACCAGCTCGTCCTGAAGCCAAGGAACGGTCAAGGCCACTCACATCTTCCAGAATTGCATCTCACGCATCTTCAGTGCCAAGCGTCTTCAAACATTAGCTAAAAAGAGCAGAGGCGAAGTTCTACCAAGGGAAGAAAAAGAGGCCCTTGTAGGCCCCTCAAGATCCTCTTCTCCCCCAACTTCTTCCTCAGATTGCCACCGCCCGGAAACTGACTGTCCATCTGCGTCCTCCTGCTTCCTGTGACCTCGAGATCTCTCTTCGGGGGGTCAAGCTGAGTCTGAGTGGAGGAGGGCCTGAGGTGGGGGTGTGGGGGCCTGGGGAGGCTGTGGGGGGTCGGGTAAGACTGAGGGACAGGACGGCAGGGACGTCCAGCAGGCAGGGGCAGGAGGGACCTCAGGCTGCCTGTCTGACTTGGATGCTCTGCCCACCTCTGCTCTAGTTCCAGCGCTGCAGCCACTTCTTCCAGATGAAGAACATCTCATTCTGCGGCTGCCACCCCCGCAACAGCTGGTGAGAGCCTTACCTTCCCCCAGAGTCCCCATAAGCCCCGAGTCTGCCCGTACCCCAATCCTCACGCCCCACCCCAAGAGCTCCGCCTGCACTCACTTGGTACCCTCACTGGGTTGGGCTGGAGACGTGGATCGGACGGGCTGCCTCCTGGTCTGGGCGTGACAGACACACAGACAAGGAATGCCAGGAACCTCCGTGGGTGGTCTGGTGGTCATCTGCGTGGGCCCCAGGGAGCAGGCCCACAGAGGTGGGCGAGTTCTCCCGGGATTCAGGAAGGTAAAACTCAAAAGATAAGCAGGCAGTGGGGGTGGGAGACGCATGGCTGAGGGGCGCCAGGAGCTCGGGGGGTCGGGTGTGAGGGAGCATCGAGAGGTGCCAGGGAGCTTGCATTTCATCCTGCTGGTGATGGGGCCAAGAAGGGTCCTTATGAAAGGGTGGAATGCAGGGTGACAGCCGGCTCTGGTGTGGAGAGGATGGACCCAGGTGCTGCCGGTCGGAGACCAGGTGACCGCTGAGGTCATCCGGGGCTATGTCATGATGGGAAGTGTGCAGATGCAAGAGGCACTTAAGAGGTGGGACAAACAGGCCCTGATTGGCTGCGGAGGCCAACCTGGAGGAGGCTGAGGGTGATGTCCACCTGGGTGATGGGTAGAGGGGGACCCACACACCGAGAGGAGACGTGGGATCCATCATAGACACAAGACTGAAGTGGCAACTGGTTACATGGGTCTGGAGTTCAGAAGCGAGGCCTGGCGGGAAGGTACCAGATGGAGCAGGCAGAGTCCCGAGACCATGCGGTGGCTGAGATGGCCAGTCAGACTGCAGAGAGGAGAGAAACGGGACAGAGCTGCTGGCACAGGAGCAGCAGGCGGGGGGTGGGGGGGGTGGGGGTGGGGATGCAGGCTTCCTCCCAGGCACGGACCTCCGCCCACAGAGTCCTGGTGTCCTCCATGAAGGAGGAGGAGGAGGAACCGTACAGACAGACCAGCCAACCAGGGGCTCAGAAGGACTGGGGCAGTGGGAGGAAGCAGGTACTCGTGGGCAGGCAGGATGCAGGGTGGGCACAGTGCGGCCAGGACTGAGGCTGTGGCAGCTGTGGGGGCACCCGGGGGTTGTTTGGACTCCCGTGGCGAAGAGAACGAGGAGGGCTGTGTCTGCGGGCTGGAGGGTGCTGAGCCGTCTGCGTCTCCTTCACCAAGGACGGAGGGGCTTGGTGGCATCCACAGTTGAGAAGCTGCTCAGCCAGGTGGGGAGGCGGGACAGTGCCAGGGCCAGCTCTGGGGGCCAGACACAGAGGGCTGCAGATGGCACTGCCAGGAGGGGAAGAACAGCTCTTGTTTCTCATCCATGGGAGAAGGCCAGACAAGTTGGCTTGGGGTCGAGCTGGGAGGTGGGGGGAGGCTGAGGAGCTGCTGTTTCTCTCATGGAATTCCAGCTGCAACCATGTCCAGCCTGGAGGCCTGAGCTCGTGGCATCCAGTTCCCCTCTGTTGAGAAACAAGGATATTAGTGCATTCTAACACCTGTTACCCCAGAACCCAGCCCAGCCCCTCGCAGTGAGGAAGCATGAAAGAAATGGTATTAGGCAAATGGTTAACTCATTTATCTCATTGTGGACTAGGGGCAGGTCAGGAATGCATGGGGTGTGCTGCCTTGGGATGAGGTAGGCGTTTGCTCCCTGCTGCCTTTGCTCCCAGTGCTGCCACAGCCTGGCTGTGTGTCCTTGGGCAATATACCAACCCTCTCTGTGCCTAGGTATCAGGACACCTACCTTATTGTGAGGTTTATGTGAGTTAATAATACAAAGTGTTTAGGATGATGTCTTAGTAATACTTAGCAACATCTAACAAACTCTAGTGATTATTATTATAATTATTTGAAGACAGCATTTGAGACATGTCTTGTGGTACGTTCGTGCACAACACAAGCACATTGTCCTGGCAGTTACTGTATGTCGTGTGGCTTCCCATCTGGTGGGACCACAAAACCCCAAAGCCATGAGGGAGTGGATCAGATCGGCCACAGTTTGGGGGGTGGGGCGGGGGCCTGGAGTCTAATGGCACAGGACTCTGACTTCCCCTCCCTCTGGACAATAATTTTTATTACTATCGTGGATAGAAGACAACAGGCATAAATGAAACAGAGTTGGGGCAGTGACTAAACAAGTGGAGGGCCAGGTGGAGGTGCTTCTCCAGTTGGATCAAGTGATGGAATCTAAGCGGGTTTAACGGGTGGAGGTGATGTCAAGCCCTGCGTCCGTGCTAGGAAAGTAGCTGTGAGTTTGCAGGGGCAGAGGTGGGGCTGGGTGGGCCCACAGGAGGAGGCCTGAGTCGGCAGGAGACACGTGTCCAGAGGCCAAGGCAGAGGCCTTGCTCTGTGGTCCTGGGGCAGGCTCTGTGTGGGCCACCGAGCGGGGGCAGCGCTGGGTCAGGGAAGGAAGACGCATCCATAGCGATGTTCCAGCATGGGCCGGATGCCCCTGGTCGTCAAGGAGGTAACTTAGATCTCTAACTCCTTGTAAGTGCCCAGCACTGTGCTTGGGCTGGGACCAAAAAAAGACACCTTCAAATCTTAAAATCATGTGACCTCCACACTCCTGTGCTCTCCCCTCCCCGCAAGCCCTTTGTTCCTGCCTCTTCTCTCTGTATCACTTGGGGTCAGTGCTCTGACTGCCCCCTCCACGCTGCCCTCCCCACAGCTATTTTGGCTTCATCACCAAACACCCCCTGCTGAGTCGCTTCGCCTGCCATGTCTTTGTCTCCCAGGAGTCCATGAGGCCGGTGGCGCAGAGCGTGGGGTGAGCAGGGTCCCTGGGCACGGGGTGGGGATGCAGAACTGGAACAGGGGTATGGAGGTGGCGTGGGGAGGTGAGCAGGAGACTTGCAGGGGAGGTCGGGGCAGGAGAACCAGGTATGCTGAGTAGAGAAGGTGGGCGGTGGCGGGATGAAGTTTGGGGCAGGAGCCTGGGGGTGGCCCCTGAGGACGGAGGTGGTGCAGGCGCAGGGACCAGGTGGGGCTGGGGTGGAGCACTGTGGTGTGGACGCAGCTGCTGGGCCCAGAGCGCCGGGGGGTCGGAGCTGGGCCGTGACATGTGGTGTCCAGGTGGGTGGGGGCTTGTGGAGAGCTGGGGGCTTGGGGACCAGCCCCGAGTGGCTGGTAGAGGACCCTCTCCCCCCAGCCGCGCCTTCCTGGAGTACTACCAGGAGCACCTGGCCTACGCCTGCCCCACAGAGGACATCTACCTGGAGTAGCCGCCCACCCTCTCCGTCTCCTGCCCCATCTGCTCTGGCACCGCCAGGGCTGGGCACGTCTCAAGAGGCCACCGTGGCTTTGGCAAAGACTGGATGGGGCAGGGGGGACCTTACGTTTGTGGGAGTCTTCAGGCTGGGAACCCTCATCCTCCATCCCCAGGGCACGGCTGTGGGGGCTGCGGGGGAGTAGAGCTCCCTGGGCTCCACTTTTCCTTTGATCCTTTCTCTGTCACCCTCATCTGTCCCTCAGCCTCCCTTTCCTCTCTTCCTCCATGTCTTTCTGCCCATCTTTGTGCCTGCAAACCTTGCCCTTTGCCCTTTACTTTGGGGTCAGAATTTGGGGGGTGTGCAGGAAGGTGAGGCTCTAGGTGACGGTGATGTCAGTCTCCAAAATGATCCCCTCCTGCTCCTCCCCTGTAATTTATAAAGGAATTTTAATTTTTATAGTGAATCTCAAGGGATCATCCCATCCTTGACTACAGGGACAAAGAGAGGGACCTCCCACCCCCACCCCACGTGGAGCTCTGGGGAAGCAGGGAGGGGTTCCCCGAAGAGCCTTGGGGAGATGAGGGGTGGTTCTCGATGCTCACCTGAAGCTCCCAGATGCTGCTAGGAGGAGGGCGCCCCTCCGGGCCCCGTTACACCGTCATCTGCTTTGCCGCTGCTAACACACTCCCGCAGTCCAGAGTGTATCTGCCCCACCTCTGCCCCACGCTGTGTACGTGGGCTTTGCCCATGGCCTCAATAAACTCTCTGCTTGGTGTGACCTTGGCTGTTTCTAGGGGGGTTGCCGAGA
>RJWJ010042027.1:0-13236 GCA_004363605.1 Indri indri | reverse complement strand
AGCACGGACAGAGGGCATTTCTCGAGGTCTGTGTAGCTACTCTGGTCTTGATTGTTCTTTTTTCACTCTGGTGACTCATCCAAGATCCTTCTGGTTTATGGCAACCCCCTAGCCCCGATTTTGCCCCTCCCCCACTTTTTCTTTTGCCTGAGGTGCCATATATGCCCTATGTAAGGCAGGTTTATATTCCCTGTGATTGTACCTCAGAAAAGAGTTTATCCTATTTAGGGTACCCCCTCAATTGTTTTGTTTTGAATAACAAAGTGCAGTACTCTTTGGGGAACACATGAGACTGAAATAACCTCAATCCAGTACTAGTTTTGGGTACTTATAAAGTATACTTGATTAGAAATGGATGGACATCAGAAACATACACCTCTAGAGTGAATGGAGAAACATACCCTGTTCTACTTTATGTGAATATCCTTATGGTTTGAGACAAAACTTCTAGGGACAGTATAATATACAGATTCCCAAAATGCTATATCTGAAAATTCTAGAAATGACAGTGGTATACTCTGGGAATACAGTGTTGAATGATTTAGTGATAGTAAGGATGCATCAAAAGAGTCTGGATAACGTAATTTAAAGAAATACATAATATTCTTTACAAAAAAATTTATTATATTCTCATATTATTTTATATATAATTTAAAATATATATGTAATAAAAATAATGTCACATATTTATTTAGAGGACTGTGAATTCTAGTAGTTGACCTAAGTGGGAAGCCCAGGAAAGAACAGCATATCTTAGAAGGCTTCCAAGGGCACTGTGTCTTCTGCTAGTCTTCCCTAGGAATGCGGGCGCTATGGCAACTGAAGCACATAAAACTGTACAGACAAAACTGCAAATAGATGTTCAAAATTGCTACTCTGAGGGCAAATAATATTGTCATATTATGAATTGGAAGCTTCAAATAGAACTGAAGGTCATAAAAATTTATATGTCTCAAGGAAAGGACAGCAGTATTTCTAGTGATGTTTAGGTTCAAGTTCATAGATGCTTAAACCGATGAGGTCATAAAGCACCCAGCAGTTAGGCTGCCCTCTTCTGAGGAAAATGAAGCAGTCCTTTTCTGTTTAAGACAGGATGAGTCTAGCCCTAACTGTTGGTCCATGGACTAACACATGTGTTAAAAAGAAACCACATATGGGCCGAAAGTAATGGAGTCCTCTGCCTTTGATGTGGCCTGGCATAAACTTTGGTCTATAATAAGCAACAGAAACCAGCGCTGGCTAGCTCAAGCTTCAAACACTGGACGTTATTGCCATGTTGAAATGTGGTTGCTAGGTGGCTGACTAGGGTCACTCATTTACTAAGGGAATTACTACCACACACATGGCTGGACTAAACTTTGAGTGGTTTGAGTGCTGAAAAATATTGTCTCCTCGTATATGTAATCCAGGTTGAACACAGTACTAAACCACAAGATAAGTAGAGTTTTGACTTTTCTCATGATAGCTATTTTAATTCTTCTTTTGAAATCTCAAATAACAGATTTTTAAACATGCTTTTCCTCATGTTTTGATGCCTTTACCATGCTGGTGCCTTCAGCACATGCTGAATTTATTTACTGGGCAATTCAGCATTACGAAAACACCAACCCCAGAGTGAATCCCCCTTATGTAGTGTTAAGGGGGCATGCAAATTGTTAAAACCTGAAAAGAGGGCAACTCGGTAATATTAACAAAATAAGACATGCATACAGCCTTTGGCTCAACGATATACTTCTAGGAATTCATCTTACAAACACACTCATACATGTGCAAAGTAATATGCACACATGCACACACAAGGTTATTTTTAATAACAAAATGGTGGAAACAATCTTCATGTACATGAAAAATCAGACATGTACAGAGAGTGAAAAATGAGATAATTCTTTATGTAATTTTCAGGACATTATCTCCAAGATAAAATGTTAAATAAAAAAAGAAAAGTGTAAGGTGATGTAAAATCTGTGTAACATATACATGTTTACTTTTGTACATACAATATACTTCTGGAAGGATCCATAAAAACTGGTGGCAGTGCTTGCCTCTTAGGAGTGCAACTGAGGAACTGGACAATGGAGATGAGAGAGGGACTTATTTTTCACTGTAGATCCCTTTCTACATTTTGAATTTTATAACATTTATGACTAGCTTTCCAAAAAGGAATAAAATCAAATAATCTAGGCAAATCAACTAATTTTTGCTTTAGCAAATGACAAACCACCAAATGTCTTGGACCTTTGGAAGGCAGCTATGCTCACCACTATACCACCAGTGCCAGCAGTTTGGTTTTGGACCTTTGAATCAACTTAATAGCTAAAGCCATGAAAGGAAAAAGGGGGACTGTCAAGGACATGTTTTATTGAGAAAGGAAAAGATGGACTCTCATGTCTGATCCTTATTACTGTGTGTGTGTGTTCTGTGGGCTGTCAGCATGGGCATCACCTGAATTGCAGAATTTCAGGCCCCACCCCAGATTCACTGAATCAGATTGCACAGTGTGAGAAGATTCCTGGATTGAACACACACTAAAGTGTGAAAAATATTGCTCTATATTCCTCTTCCAGTTCTCCATGATTCACCTTGTTTTTTTCTTTTAATAACCAGTGTTGGGTGTTTGAGGGGGACCAACTAAGCTTTGCTTGACCTGGCACAAGTGGCACTAATAGAAACCAGAGGTCTAACCTCAATTTCTTTTATATTCTTTGTCAAACTATATGCTTTTTCCTCTACAGCACATTGACTATGACTGCTGGTTGTCTCTCATATTTGTTCTCCTCTTCTTCCTCAGTAATAGAACTCCTAATTTTTTGTTAGGTACATGGTGGTCCAAGTAATGATTATATTCCTCAGCCATCCTGGTACCTACATGCAGCCAAGTGACTCTGTTCTGGCCAAAAGTGCGTATGCAACTCCTGGGACATGTTGTTAAAGGGAGGGGATGTGCCTTTTAAAAAATGTTCCTCCTTCATTTTGCCTGAAATATGAGTGTAATGTCTAGCACTCTAGCAGCCAAGAGGTGGCCCTGGAAGTGGGGACCATGCATAGGGAGCAAGATAAGAAAAGAAGCCTAATGCCACCATAAGATCACAGAGCCTACCATATAGGTAAAGCTCAACATTTACCTAGTTAAAGGTGAGTTTCACATTTTTTTTTTTTTTTTGAGACAGAGTCTCACTCTGTTGCCTGGGCTAGAGTGCTGTGGCTTCAGCCTAGCTCACAGCAACCTCAGACTCCTGGGCTCAAGTGATCCTACTGCCTCAGCCTCCCTAGTAGCTGGGACTACAGGCATGCGCCACCATGCCCGGCTAATTTTTTCTCTCTCTATATATTTTTAGTTGTCCAGACAATTTCTTTCTATTTTTAGTAGAGACGGGGTCTCGCTCTTGCTCAGGCTGGTCTCAAACTCCTGACCTTGAGCGATCCACCCGCCTCGGCCTCCCAGAGTGCTAGGATTACAGGCATGAGCCACCGTGCCTGGCTGAGTTTCACATATTGAAGGTGATTTTTCATGTAAATGAAATTCTGAGGCTTTTGAATACAGATGCAAGAAGAAGGCCCTTGGCTTCTAAAGGTGTGTGTGTGTGTGTGTGTGTGTGTGTATTTGGAGGGGGTCACTGGGCTATGATAAACTGAAAAGTCATGTTTATGGTATTAAAACATTATTAAAATGCACTGTAATCATCATTAATAACATTTACCCTAGAAAAATTAAGAAAGATGAAGGAGGTAAAATTGAGGTCAGAACTTTGAGTGATTTTGGCACCAGTGGAAGGAAACTAATGAGGTAGGTGGCATAGACATGAATTCAAGACAGAGCCCTGTTATGCAGGGATGTACCTGATGGTAACCATGGCTACCTGTGTGTGTGTCTGTGTGTAGTCAAGTGAATGTTTTGTATGCACATTAATTCTATATGTGAGTCACACACACACACACGCATCCATCCCTCAAAGAATTGTCCATTTGCTCTTTCATTCAACATCTATTTTATGTGAGGTGCTAAGTGGTTGGTGGTGATATAAAGATAATAAAAACTAGTATTTACTGAGAAACTCATATTATTCAAGCATTATATTGAAAGCTTTAGGGTATCTCATTATATCCTCCCAAGAACATTTAAGGGGAGGTATTTGTAGTGAACATCTCTAACTTTTTAAGACAGAATGAAAATAAACTTTTATTTTTCTTTGTCATCACAAATCAAAGATAGTTATGCTTCCTGTTTTAGCTCCTGACACAAATTGAACTAAAAAGAGTCAAATTTACATCTATCAGAAAAAACAAAGCAAAACAAATGGATGACCTTTAAAAGTAGAGGCTAGTCTTCAAAACTGGAGACACACAGCTCAAAATATTGTGATATTTTTTAATAAAGAAACACGTGTGAGGATGGAATTAGAGTTATAGTTGACACAGAACAAGTTGTATCTGTTTCCCAAAACTGTGATACTTATGGGCATGCCACTTGTAGCCTCGGAAAAGAATAAATTGTTAAAGAATAAATATGTTAACACCTGTAATCTTGAAAAAAATCAATAATCTCACTTTTGGGTATAAATGTGAATGTATTTATGAATATTAATTTTTCCTGAACCATTTTAGAGAAAGATGGAGATAACACACACCTCTGTCCTTTAACACTTCAGCGTGTATGTCCTAGAAACAAGGACATTCTCTTACATCATCAGTACAATTATAAAGTCAGAAAATTTAACATTTCTATGTAAATGTATGATGACTAATCCATAGCCCATATTTAAATTGTATCAATTATTTCAAATATTTCCTTTATAGCTATTCCTCTTCCCCCACCACCCAACCTGGCTCAAGATCCAATCCAAGATCATGCATTGCATTTCCTTTTCCTGTCTCTCTAGTCATTTAACTAGAACAGCATCTCAGCCTTTCTTTATCTTTCTTGACCTTGAAATTTCAGAAGAGTGCAGGCTAGTTATTTTATGGTTTCTCAACTTGGGTTTGCCTAATGTTTTCTCATTATTGTATTCAACATCTGTAGTTTTAGCAGGGTTGGCACAAAAGTGATGTTGCAGCCTATCAGTCCACTTATCGCAACACTTAGTGATTTAATTTAGATCACTCGGTTGAGATGGTGCCCACTAGATTTCTCCACTGTAAAGTTGATGTCTTCCCCTTGTATAATAATTCATACATTGATTATGAAAGATACTTCGAGCTTATTTAAATATTCAGTTCTTTAGCAAACTTTTATACACTCATCTTAAGCAACCATTGATGATTTTCTAATTCTATCCTTTCTATATTTATTGGTCGCCATTCTATTGTAAGGAAGAGTGTTCTTCTCACTTATTAATTGGTCATTTACTTATTCATATCAGCATGAACACATGGCTTCTATTGTATTCAGTGGGTTATAATCTGTTACCATAATTTGAGGCTCAAATTTTCCCAGATTTAACCTGCAGTAGATTCCTGTGTCTTTTTGAGATGTCCCCAGTCATTTTTTGAGCACTTCTTTACTTTCTGGTACAGCATACCTTCCGCATTCATTATATGTTTTTCCTACCCTAGTCCTTAACTTAGTGTTTTTTCTAAGGGTATTGGTTCCTTTTGGTTGAGAATGCTATTTAGAAGTCAAGATCAAGGTACTACGTGTGCACATTGCTCTGGTGTGTCGTTGCTCCTAGGCCCTTTTGGGAGACAGAGTTAATAAAATAAAATGCACAGAGATACACACACACACACAAAACACACATGTGTTTTATATTGTATTTATTTCCTTATGTATCTATGTATATTAAAAAACCCCTTTGTGTTCATGCTGACTTCTCTAATTACAATCCAACACTACACAGTACATTTTAATCTCTTTCCCATATTTGTAATTTCTTTCTTTAACAATGAGAAACTTGATTCTAATAATCTTGAATATTAATACATTTGTTCAGGCCAAGAAAGGCACAGAGAGTAGTTTGATAATCACTAACCCATACTTCTGTGAAAAGCAAACCTTACAACTAGATTAATATTTGTTTGCAGTTTTCTTTGAGGTAAATTTTATAGATAGTGAAATGCACAAAGCTTAAGAGAACTGTTAGATGAGTTCTTTATGCATATGTGCACTTATGTAACTCAAACTTTTATCAAGATTTGAAATATTTTTATTATGCCAGAAAGTTCCCCATACTCCTTCCCAGGCAATGCCCCATCCACCCTAGATAACTATTTTTCCGATCTTTTTTTTTTCCTTTACCATAGATCAATTTTGCCTGTTTTGGAACATTATATAAATGGAAATATTCAATATGTACTCTTCTGTGTATACCATAATGTCTACGAGATTGATCCACAATTTTACATATATCGGTAGCAGCAGTAGTAGTTGCTCTTTGGCTGAATAGTATTCTATTGTTGGAATATACCACATTTTTTTGGTCTATTCTTCTGTTAGTGGACATTTGGGTTATTTATAGTTTTTGGCTATTATGACTAAAGTTTTCTATGAATTCTTGTACAAGGATGTTTGTGGAATTTTCAGGGGTTTTTTTGCATAAATACCTAGGAGTTGAACTACTGGATCATAAGGGAGGTGTGTATATTTAACTTTATTAGAAACTGTCTACATTTTTGCCAACATTTGGTGGTGTCAGTTTTTATTATCAGACATTCTAATAGATGTGTAATGGTATCTCAGTGGTTTTCATTTGAATTTGTCTGAGAACTTTTGCAATTATGACTTATTTGTATGTCTTAGTTTGTGAAGTGCTTGGTCAAGTATTTTGCCCATATTTTAATGTGGTTTGTCTTTTTTTTTTTTTTTTGAGACAGAAACTCACTCTCTTGCCCAGGCTAGAGTGTAGTGGCATCATCATAGCTCATTGCAACTTCAGACACCTGGGCTCAAGCAATCTTTCCTGCCTGAGCCTCCCAAGTAGCTTGGACTACAGGCATGTGCCACCACACCCAGCTAACTGTTCTATTTTTTGCAGAGACAGCGTCTCACTCTTGCTCAGACTGGTGTCAAACTCCTGGTCTCAAGTGATCATCCCACCTCAGCCTCCCAAAGTGCTAGGATTACAGGTGTGATCTACCACATTTGGCTGGGTTTGTCTTTTTAATATTGAGTTGGAGGAGTTCTCTATAGATTCTAGAGATAAGTCATTGGTCAAAAAGTACTTTATCAGAAAGGTAAAAAAATTGTCTTCTATGTTTTCTTCTAGAAGTTTTGTAGTTTTAGGTTTTACATTTAGCTCTATGATCCATTTTGAATTAATTTTGTATATGCTGTGAGTTATGGGTCAAAAATCTATATTTTTGGTATATAGATATCTAATTTTTTCAGTACTATTTGTTGAATAGTCTTTCCTTTCTGAACTGAATTGACTTTAAATCTTTGTCTAACTCAGTCGATCACATTTATGGCTCAATTTCTGGGCTATATTTTGTTACAATATTCTATGTTTCTATCTTTTCACCAATATCACATTATCTTTTTTTTTTTCTTTAGAGACAGGGTTTTGCTCTGTCACCCAGGCTGGAATGCAGTGGCAAAATCGTAGCTCATAACAGCCTCGAACCACGGGGCTCAAGCTATCCTCCTGTTTCAGTCTCCCAATAGGTATGTGCCACCATGCCCAGCTATTTAAAAAAATTTTTTTGTAGAGATGGGGTCTTGCAATGTTGCCCATGCTGGTCTCAAACTCCCAGACTCAAGTGATCCTCCCACCTTGGCCTCCCAAAGTGCTGGGATTACAGGCATGATCCACCACACCTGGTCACATTATCTTGATTACCATATCTTTTTAGTATGTCTTGGAATCAACTGGTGTGAGTCCTCCAACTTTGTCCTTATCTTTCAAAATTATATTGGCTATTCTAGTTCCACTGATTTTCCATATAAAGTTATAAGCTTAATATTTATACTAAAAATCCTGCTAAGATTTTGATTGAGATTGCATAGAATCTATAGATTAATTGGGAGCAAATTGACATTTTAACAATACCGAGTCTTTTAAAGAGTCTTTTTCCTAGGACCAGATCTTGAATTTTTCCAAGCTTTTCTGTATTCATTAAAATGAATATGTAATTTTTCTTTTTACTCTATTAGCTTAATCTGTGAGTTACATTAATTGATATTCAAAGGTAGAACCAACCTTTCTGTCTTGACAAAAACATTTGTTCATGATATATTACCTGATTTTTTTAAATCTATTTCTGTATTTGATTTGCTATGATATTATTGAGGATTTTTATATCTATGTTTACAAGAGATGTTTCTCTATTCTTTTCCTTTCTTGTGATATCTTTGGCTATTCTTGGTATCAGAGAAATGGTAACTTAAGGAAATTAATTTAGAGATATTCTCTTCTATTCTATTTTTTGGAAGTTTGTATAGAACTGTTGTTGTTTCTTTCTTAAATGTTTGGCCAGTGAAGATATCAGGGCCTGGAGTTTTCTTTGTGGGAATGATTTTCATCATACATTCTATTTCTTTAATAGATAAAGGACTATTCAGATTGTCTATTTTTTTCTTGATTGAGTTTTGCTAATACGTGTCATTCAAGGATCTTGTCCATTTTATCTAAGTTGTTGATTTTGTGGGCATATACTTGTTCATAATATTCCTTTGTTATCTTTTTAATGTCTATAGAATATAAAGTGATATCCCTTCTTTCATTCTTGATATTGGTAATTTGTGTCTTTTCTCTTTTTTTTCTTGATAATTCTGGCTAGAGGTTTATAAAACTTGAAAAAAAATCTTTTCAAGAACCAGATTTTGATTCCACTATTTTTTTCTATTGCTTTTATGTTTTCAATTTACTTATTTTCATTTTTTCCTTCTGTATTTTGGGGTTTAATTTGCTCTTCATTCTCTAGTTTCCTAAAGATGTGAGTTTAGATCATTAGAATATCTTTTATTTTCTAAGATAAAACTTTTATACTACAAATTTCCCTCTAAATACAGCTTAACCTACATACCACAAATTTTGATATGTGAATTGTAATTTCCATTTAATTAAAATATTTTCCATTTTGTTTTATGATTTCCTCTTTCACCTATGGGTGTTTAGAACTGAATTGTTTAATTTCCAATATGTATTTTTCAATATATTTTTGTTATCGATTTTAGTTTAATTACAATTTGGTCAGAAAGCATACTGCTTTGTATGATTTCAATTCTTCCTATTTTCTTGAGACTTGCTTTAAGGCCCAGAATATTGTCTATCTTATTGAATGTTCCAGGTGGATTTGAAAAGAATGAGTATTCTATTCCTGTTGGTGTAGTGTTTTATAAATGTTAGGTCTAGTTAATTGAAGCTATTCAAGTCTTCTATATCATTACTGACTTTCTGTCAAGCAATTCTTAATGATTATTAACAGAGGAGTGTTGAATTATTCAAATATAATTCTGGATTTCTCTATTTTTTTCGTTTCAGTTCTGTCAGGTTTTGCTTCATGTATTTTGAAACTCAGTTGTTAGGTGCATATACATTTTGGCTTATCAAATCTTTATGAACTTTTTATCATTATGAATATCCCTCTATATCCCTGATAATATTCCTTGTTATGAAGTCTACTTTGTATGATATCAATATAGCCAATCCTGCTTTCTTTTGATTTGTTTGCTTGGTATATTTTTTCATCCTTTTAAATTATCTATGCCTTTTTATTTAAAGTGGATTTCTTGTAGACCACATATACTTGGGTCTTGTTTTATTCCCTCTGACAATTTCTGCCTCTGGTTGGTGTCTTTAGACTATTTACATTTAATGTAATCACATCAATAATTGATACAATTGAGTTTAATTCTTTTATAGGGTAGTTTTTTCTATTTCTTCCACATCTGTTTTTTTTTTTTTTTATAGAATTCTTCCTTTTTTAAAACCCACTTTTGGCTCTATTGGTTATTTTTTATTATTTCATTTAATGTACACTGCTGGCTTTATACTTATACCTCTTTTGCATTTTTTTTTGGGTGCTTGTCCTAGAGTTTACAACATGTTTACATAAATAATCACCGTTAACCTGCAAATAACACTATACTACTTCATGTATAGTCTAAGCACCTTACAATAGTATACTTCTAATTCCTTCATACATTTTATTTCTGCATATGTCTACTGTATATTGATACTATTTTTACTTTAAACAGTTAAAAATTTTTAAGATAAAAATTTTCTTATGTATATGATTATCATCTTGACCACTGCTGGAACATTTGTTTGTGTAAACCCAGATTTATGTCTTGTATCATATTCCTTCTGACTGAAGAATGTCCTTTAATATTTCTTGTAATGTAAGTCTGCTACAAATGAATTATCTCAGTTTTTGAAGTCTAAATATATTTTACCTTCATTTTTCAAAGATATTTTTACTGCGAATAAAATTCTGGACTGACCATTTTTTTTCCTTACATACTTTAAAGATGTCACTCCATCATCTTGCTTGTCTAATTTCTGACAAGAAGTGTTCCTTTTTTATATCAGCCTGGTTTTACTTTATACATTCAGCTTTATAACATTTAACATTATAAAGTTAATCAAAGAGCAGCACGCTTTTGATAAACAAATATTTGCAACTGGGACTAATGGCTGGCGAGTGCAGTCTTTCTTTTTTTGTAATAAAGCCCTTTTTTTAATTGTTTGTTATTATAGGGGTACAGATGTTTAGGTTGTGTATGTTGCCCTTGCCCCCCCTTCCCCCCAAGTCCCAGTTTCAAGTGTGTCCATCTCTCGAATGGTGCGCATTGCACTCCTTGTGTAGCATATATCCGTCCCCTCCTCCCCCTCGCCCCTCCCCTTTCCCCCTCCCCCCCACCCGACGTCCAATAGATGTTATTCTTATATGTACACTTATGTGTTGTTCAGTTAATACCAATTTGATGGTGAGTACATGTGGTGCTAATAAAGCCCGTTTTAAAGCATGAGCAATTGGGGTCTTAACAGCAAATTAAATATTGAAAAAAGTTGAATCAGATGTTTATAAACTTTTCAAGTTACTTACATGGAATTCCAGGGTTCTATGGAACACAGTTTGACAAACACTGTTTCAGCATCAAGCTTTTCTTACAAGGCAGGCCTTTCTCACCTTTAACTCTCCAAAGGAAGATGAACATGCCACATTCTCTGATGCTACATTCTCTACGTTTGTGGTAGAGGAGACACCACAATTTTTGAGAAGGTCTGGATCTCTCTGAGGGGTTTTTATCCCCACACAAGGAAGTGTTCCTTGTTAGCTAATGATTTTTTTTTTTTACTCTGCTTTGACATTTTATCTTTATTTTTGGTCTTCAGAAGTTTAAATATTGAGGGACTTCTGGTTCCAAACTGGCATAGAGGCAAGCTGGCTTCAATCCCCACCAACAAGGAACCAAAACCAAATATACAGTGCGGAGATTTCCACCACGAAAAACCCAGAGCTCAAGTTTGAGAATGAGACAGTATCTGGGGTGATAGAGAAGTGAAAAAACTGAGCAGATGGCAGAATTGGACTTCCACATCTGTGATGACTACCCCCACTGCCACCATTCTGCCCCACACCGAGTGCACAGAAAATCTCCCCTCAACTCACAATTTCTACACTGGAAAAAGTGAAATTGAGGTGGTCAGCCAGATTCCCCACCTTCTTGTGTTCCCTGGCAAGAGACCTGTCCCTGCCTTAACCCACAGGTAGCATCATGACAGCCCGAAAGGAGAAATATCTGTGAGGACAGACACAGGCAAATGGGGAGGTGGGACTACCATTTCCAGCCCCAGAAACTCTACTATGTAATTCCACCAAAGGAGACACCAAATTGGAGTGGCTGTTCAGCAGCACCGCGCTGTAGGAGGTTATGTTCTGCGGGTCCTCTCAGCACAAACCTCTAGCCAGCCTTCCCACACTGCTGGGATAATCCCTTTAGTACCTCTCCTATTTGAGACAGGCAGGGCTCTAGCCATTTATTAAATCTGAGGTGAACTTGGTCTTAGAGCTGTAAAGGAGTTAGAGACCTAGTAGTAAAGATTTGCTATGCAAATGTATTCAACAAAAAACAAAACAAGCCAGACAGAGAAAACTGGAAAAAATAACTAATCCTTCAATGCAAAGACACAAACATACACCCAGAAGAAATAACAGTAGACAGAGAATCATTACCTCCCCAAAAGGGTAAAGCAAAAATCTAGTGACTGACCCTAAAGAGAAGGTGATTTGTGAGCTCTCTGACCAAGAATTCAAAACAGCAGTTTTGGGAATGGCTGCTGAGCATCCTGCTAGGCAAGAAGCCAGATGATGCCCATCTACACAGTGAGCAGGCATCTCACACACCAACCTGCTGCAGTCCATTCTTGACATCCTGCAGACTGTGTCCTTGGGTTGTGTGAGCACTGCTGTGATATAGCCTCGAATGAGGGCTAGCACCCCAAGGAGTACCCTAAGGAGACCTCAGCCCACTTAGAGGCCAACTGTGCTCCCAAAAGCATGAACAGGAGTATTGCTGAGGAGGCCCTTTGCAAAGAAGGTCAGCGTTCTTGCTGTATCACCCCAGAGGACAGCTCATCCAAGAGGAGATGCCCTGGTGTCCTCTCCTGCCTTCCCGACAACAATCAACAACCCAAGGGCATCCCCACCTGTGACAAGAATTTATCTAAAAAGGACACCTGGTTGGAACAGGACAAATGCAACTATGAGCCAAGCAAGGTCAAGGCCACACCAGTGGAAATGGGATCAGGGATGACTGGTGCAAGTGAGAGAGGAAACAGGACAGGCAAATGGGCAACAGGGAGGACAGGAGGCAGTGGAAGGAATGGCAGCCCCACAAGAAACATGCCTACAAGGCTGACAGCCCCCACTGGCAGAGCATGAGCCCAGACCACACTTGGTCCCAGAGGTCCCATGGCAAAGACAGGCACTGAAGGGAGAGGAGCAGAGACTGGATGGTCAGCAAGAACATGAAGCACAGCTGCCACCACTATAGGAATGAGAGATCCCAGTTCCCAAGCAGGCACTGTAGCACCTGGAACAGGTAATGAAAGGCATAGCTTCCCCATACCCAGTTCAGGAAAGACCAGAACCAGCACAAGCATCCTGGCCACTCCTTGTCTACTCTCTGTCCACCCTGACAAAGAGTCTCTTCCATAGCTGTGAATGTAAAAGGAATCCACCTGCATAGAGGCAGACACCATGTATTAGAGATCTATCTTCCTTCATCCATGATGATATACTTGGTGCTTTAGGTTCAAATGTGTAGTCATCAGTCACTAGCTTTAGTTTTCCTTT
>RJWJ010042026.1:0-13253 GCA_004363605.1 Indri indri | reverse complement strand
GCTACCTCCACCTTCATCAGAAAATAATGGTGTGATTCATCAGCGAACAGTACTTTGAGCTCTTGGGAAAAGAGAGACACCAAGTATTTTTGTTGTTTAAGAGACACAGAGCCGGGATTACAAATTCTCAAGCCCGCAGAGGCCTGGCAGGTACAGGGAGGAGCTGGCTCTGTGTGAGGTGAGGGGTCGCGGTGGGGATCGTGTCAAACTGGGGCAAAAGCTTGACCTAAAGACAGAGGCTCCGGCCAATCACTGACACGTGGGAACGTGTGCCACTGTTACCGGATAACCCAACCTCTCAGTAAGGAAAGCCAGGCACTTGGATTTGTACGTGAATTCTTCTGCTTTACAAAAATATATATTGGTTACATAAGATTTTAAAATGCTACAGGTCAAACTAAGCATGTCTGCGGGCCAGACATGGCCCAGAGTCTGCTGTTTGCAACCAATTAGTGCAGTAGTTGCCTGATATCCATCCTGAGCGAGATATTTAATCTTGTTGGACTCCAGTTTCTTTATAAATAAAATGGGGGGGTGATATAATAATAGTTCCTATCTAGTAGGTTTCCTGTAAGGAGGAAATGACACGGTCCCTGGCTGTGAGTGTGGCACAGGAGGGAGGTGGGTGTTGCTACACAGGCCACCCAGGGGTACTGGTGGGGATGGAAAGTTCTGTGTCCCCACTATGTTGTTGGAGACACAAAACCACACGTGATGAAACTGCACAGAAATAAACACACACACATACAGAAATGAGTACAAACAAAACTGGGGAAATCTGAGTGAGATCAGTATCATCCGGTTTGTGATTTTGTTCTGCAGTTTTGCAAGACGTTACCATGGAGAAACGGGGTAAGGGGTACAGGGGATCGCTCTGTTGTTTCTTGCAACTGCACGTAAATCTGCAATGATCTTGATAAAAATTTCAATTTAAAAAATGCAAAAAGCAAAAATAAAAAAAAAGATTTAGCAGTAGCTTTGGTACCACGAGGGCAATGTCAGAATTGCTTGTTTGAAAAAACAGCAGAGCAACTTGACGCCCAAGCAAAGTGCTCAGTAAATAGTCACTGAAGTCACTTGATAGTTGGGCAGATGACCCCATTCAGGAAGCTTCAGGCCCTGAGGAAGAACGATGGCACCCCCAGCCCCAAAGCACATGGTGCTGACCAAGACCACAAGGGCAGTTTTCAGAAACCCGACCCAGTGTTGAGGGACACCCCAGGGGGTGGGAGGGAAGGTGGGTCTCCTTAGATGGCACCACCACTGGGTGTCCCCATGGGTTGGGTGTTGATTTGGAATTTCAGAGAGGAGCCCGGCCCACCAGCCCACCAGCCCACCAGCCCACCAGCCTGCTCCCTCCCCAAAACCAGCCCATCCAGGGTCCGAGGGATGTTCAGATTTCACACCCAGCCTGGAGGCCACTGTCCACCCCTCCGTCCCTCGGGGCTGTGAGGGCACCGGCTTCTCCTCTGCCCCCCGGGGGCAGAGGACTACTGGCATATTACCGATGGATTTTAATTTCATTTTAACAAAATAGCTGTCTCCACTGGAAGAAGCATCAAGAGCCACATAAGGACCCGTCTTGAGCGGAATCGCGTTGAACAGACCTCCGTGCTGTCATTGATTTTCCAGGAAGAAAAAAATTGCCTCTGGCTACTAAACCGAATTAGTAGTCACTGATGACCAATTATTTTCGCCCGCTGTGAACGGAGAGCCGCACTAAAATCCAGTTTGTCAGACCCAAGTCTCCCTTCTGAAACACCTTTCAACAAATGTGTACCTAAAGTCCCTCAGAAGGTTCCTCCAGCTTCCTCTCTTCCGCCAAGTTCTCCAGCTCCACAAAGTTTTAATGAGCAGGGAGGATGAAGATGGGCTGCCATGAAAGGGCCCCTCTAATCCACAGAGCGCTCCTGGCAGCGAGGAGCCGCGCCGGCAAATCAGAGCTGTCAGCCCTCATCCCCCGCACGCACACAGTGTCAGCCTAATGTTTGCAAATGATAATTTCCATCTCCCCTGCCCGCCCCCCGTGCCTGCACTGGAGATCCTCCCCTGGTCCGGGGTATCAATCGCAGAGCAGCGAGAACGGATTGCACTGAACTAATTTGAAGTTTCTGGGAGGCTTACCCCACGTAGGAGCTGATTTCATTTCATTTTATTCCCCATTTTCCACTTTATTAGACTTAGTTTTGACACGGTTTTGTTGGTGGTAGGAGCGTTGGGGTGGTGAGGAACTTTTCTGAGAGGTTTCTGCCAGGTTATCAGCAAATAATTTGTCAAAGCTCTTAGCAGTGGCCCCGCCGTCAGGACGGACGCCTAAAGCCCAGCTTTGGAGACAGCAGAGACGGCAACCGAGAAGCCCTCGCAAGCCTGGAAGTGAGGGCCTGAGACCCCCGGCGCGGCCCAGCGCGGGGTCAGGACAAATCAGACTCCTCTGTGCGGAGGAAGCACTGTCAGAAAGGTCCAGGGAAGCAAATTGCAGAAAAGCGCAACTTAATGCAACACCTGGGCGCAGAGCGGGACGTCGGTGGAGCCGGTGACTGCACCTGCGCCGAGATGACTGGCTCCTTCTGACCCGCCTTGGAGTCGCGTTAGCGCACAGCCTCGCGGGAGGGGCAGACAGCTGGAGCGCCCAGGGACCTGGGTGCGGGCCCTGGCTCCGCTGCCAGGCCACTCTGTGTCCGCACGCAAACAAACCGCGGGCTGGTTGCTTGGTTGCTCTGAGCCTTGGCTTCCTCTTCCAGAAGCCGGGAGTGCCCATCGTCACCATCAGCCTTGTGAGGAGCCAGTGAGCTCGCAGGTGGAGGCTCAACGGCCACCCGGATGGGAGGTGTTTTTCAATGGCTGCTATTCTTCAAGGCCCACCGGGCCCGTCTAGCGCTGCGAGTCCTGCCTTGCTCATGCCGTCCCCGTCTGGAGCTCCCTGGCTTCACTTCCCTGCCCGGCCTCCTTCTGCTCGTCCTGGACCCCCATCGAAGGGCACAGAGTTGACGTCCCTCATCTGTGCCTGTGGGGAATTAACCCTCGTCTCCTCTGCACTCCAGGCGTGCTGCACGGGCTGTCCACACCGGAACTTGGCCCTGGGTGCTGCAGGGGGCAGGGCTGCAAGGGGCAGGGCTGCAGGGGGCAGGGCTGCAAGGGGCAGGGCTGCAGGGGGCAGGGCTGCAAGGGGCAGGGCTGCAGGGGGCAGGGATGCAGGGTGGATACCCCACAGGCTTCCCACTCCAGTGACTAGCTGCGTCATCACGAGCAAGACAGTGAACTTCTCTGGACCTCAGATTTCTCATCTGTGAAACGGGGATATTAATATCAGTGTCTCGAGTTGTGCAAAGGATTGAGGAAGCAGCAGCCGAGATGGTGACTGCGATTTCTGCTGTGTGCTCTGTGACCCCAGAGTGCAGGGAGACATCCCCACGACCCAGGGCGTCTGGGAGGGGGCAGGAGAGGGACTGGGCTCAAGGCCTCTTGAATGTCGCCCTCCATCTACAGGGCAATGGGAAGCCAATGTCGCCCTCCATCTACGGGGCAATGGGAAGCCACCAGCGGGTGTGGAGAAAGACAGGAACAGATTTGCATTTTCTTAAAAAGCCTTGGCTCACTGTGGGAAACACTATGGAGATTTCTCAAAAAACTAAAAATAGAACTACCATGCGATCTAACAGTCTCAGTGTGGATATTTATCCAAGGAGGAAAGTCCGTATGTCAGAGGGCACCCGCACTCCATGTCGTCATAGCACCAGTCACAGTAGCAGAGACACAGAATCAGCTTACGTGCCCAGCGGCAGATGAATGGATAGAGGAAATGTGGTTTATATACACAATGGAATACTATTTGGCCATGAAAAAGAATGAATCATGTCATTTGCAGCAACACGGATGGAACTGGAGGTCATTATGTTAAGAGAAATAACCCAGGCACAGAAAGACAAACACCACATGTTCTCACTGAGGTGGGAACTAAAACCCTCGATCTTGTGCAGACAGAGACAGAATGGCAGATGCCAGGAGGGGTGTGGGGGGATGAAGAGAGGGTGGTTGGTGGGCACAAACTTCCAGCTAGAAGAAATAATTCCACGGTTGGATCGTGGACTAGAGTGACCACGCCAAGCAATGTTATACATTTCAAAGTAGCTGGAAGAGAGGATTTGAAATGTTACCAACGCACAGAAATGATAAATACTCAAAGTGATGGACACCCCAAATTATACAGTCTATGCATGTTAAAAATACTCACATGTACCCCATAAATATGTAAGATATTATGTATCAATAAAAGAAAAAAACGCCTGAGCTTCTGTGTGGAGGGAAAGAGCAGGGGACCAGGGGATGGAGGGCTGTCGCAGGGTCCAGTGACAAGGGACAGTGTCTGGGAGAGTCTGGGGTCCTGCATGAAAATGGCCAGGCCCCCTGGATGGGCCTCTGTCTGTGGCTGGCTTGCCGGGCAGTCCCGTTCAGCCTCGACTGCCCTCCCCTTTTCGAAAAGTGATTCAAATTCTCTCGGCGGGAGATGCTGTAGCTGGAGGGATGGGAGTCCAGGCTTTGCTACTGGAGTGTGCTGTGTAACCCTGAGCCAGCCCTTTGACCTCTCTAGGCCTCGGCCTCCCCACTCCCACCTTTCCCAGGCTCACTTAGCGAGGATAAATAATTAAGATCTTCAATGCGAACCCCTCCAGCTCCTCAAAAGAAAGCTGCAGACAGGATGGCTGTAATGGTTAGCACTGGGATCTCGGCCCGTGGCAAAAATCATTCATTTTGGGGGTGGGAAAAATGCCCTTTTATACTATAAAGAACTACATTTGGTTTTTTCATTTGTTTTTGTTTTTGTTTTTTTAACTGAATGTGTTGTAAGGTAGCAGCAAAAAACAGTTGTGGAAGAAAACAGGAAAAATGGCTCCTAAAGATGCATCCTAGAAAGGTCAAGAATGCAAGGAAAATACTAGAAATCCCCAGTGCATGACAGCACAGGGCTGGGCGCTGGCCAAGACCTGCCCCCTGGCCCCGGGAGTCAGGACCACCCTCTGCTGCTTGTGGTGGAAAACAAACAGCCCGGAAAGTTCTGGTGGGATGTTCACTGGGGGTTTGCGCGTAGCAGGTGAAGGGTGGGCGCGCGACCAACACCAGGTCCGGTCCAGATTCGTCACCCCCACCACAGATTCACATGGGCCCTGGGACTCCGAATCCTTTTTTTATTTCTTTATTCATTGCAAAGGAGTCATATAGAGTCACTAAGTAGACTGAAAGATTGGAAGCCCCCGACCCCCAGCCTCACCGCTGCCGTCCTCGGGGGGCTTCGTTCCGGGCTTTTCCCATCCACTCACATCGCGTCGAGGTGCCTGTACCTGAGCATCTCTTTCCTCTTGACTTGTTTTTCACGCTGGGCGTGTCTTGGAGACCTCTCTGGGTTGTTACACACACAGCCACTGCATTCTTTCTGGCGGCTGGATGATATTTCGTCACGAAGACATGCCAGCACGCTTACAAATGTGACCAGCTCGGCGAACAACTGGGAGGTGTAGGGGGACCCGAGAACACCTCGGCCCTTGGCTGCAGGGCCTGTTCAAACCTGCTCTGCGGGGTGACTTCCTTCCTGGTCCCTTGGCTGAAATCTCAGGCATCCTGGGCTTTTCTGGTCACTTCTAATTACAAAAGGCAATCTCCGTGCACGAGTTCATATGTCCAGACTAGCATATCAGCAAAACTCCCAGCTTCACTGGGAGATAAGTTTCTCTTCCCCTCGGGCCAGCTGCACAGGGGGAAGGCGCCGGGAGCAGGCTGTGTCCGTGTGTCGGGTTTCTTCGAGTTCCCCGTCCTAGGCTCCAGGGCAGACGGAGGGCGTTGTATTGATAATACAGTCTTGCGCTGTTCATACAGTGTCCCATGTGATTTGGTACTATTTTATTTAGTATTCTTTCATTTGTGGTTATAAGTGAGACTGACCAATAATGTGAATATTCTCCTTGTCTTCATCTGTGATCATAGAAATGATTTGGAAAGCTGTTCTAGAAAAAATTCTGGAAAGTTCTGGAACCCTTTCTGTTAGCACAGTTGGGAGAGCTCATGTGCGAAAGTGCCTGGGCCTGGTTCCAGGGCTCTATTAAAGTTTTGTATGTGTACTTCAGTCAACTTTGATCTTTTATATTTTCCTAGAAAAATCACCCACTTTGTTTTGATTTTCCCATTTATTGCACAAAGTTGTGCATGATATTCTCTTACACTAATTAAAAACAAACCTTGCACTCAGGGTCAGCTCCAGGTTTTGTGAGGTCTGGAGTTTATTCAAGCTTGGGGGCCCCTGAGAAAAAAAGTTCAAAATCTTGAATACAAATTTAAGCACAAAACTGAATACTTATTTAGAATGAGAAAAGAAATCAGAACAAATTACAAATTTATATAAGCTAACAAATACACAAATTCATAGACCACAAAAATCCAGAAAAATAACATACTTCAAAAAAAATGGACACATCCATATTGATTTTTCCCCTACAGTTTTTGGGTCTATACTTTTGATCACCTCTTCATATGACAGCAACTTTGTAACATTTTTCTGTAAAGCAGAAAGCGATTTCAGTCTTTTCTCTAGCATGCCTAATTGATAGATACATAAAAATATTTTACTTTGAAATATAGAGTCACAGAAAGTTGCAAAAGTAATGCAAAGAGACCCAGTACACTCCTCGCCCAGTTACCCCCAGTGAGAAAATTTCATGTTACGAGAGCGCAAAATGAAAACCAAAAATGGGCATTGGAACAGCACACAGACTTCATTCAGACTTCACCAGCTTTACATGTCCTCATTTGTGTGCGTGTGTGTGTGTGTGTGTGTGTGTGTGTGTTGTATTAATATATTTAGTTCTTGCAATTTTATCACATGTGTAGGTTTGACACAATCAAGAAACAAAACTGTTCTGTCATCCCAAAGGTCTTCCTCACACGACCCCATAGTGACCCCTAATCCCTGGAAAATTTCAAGAATGTTATGTATATGGAATCGTAATAGTGTGTAACCTTTTGAGATTGGCCTTTTTCACTGTGCATAAAGGCCTAGAGGTCCATTGAAATTGTTGCATGTTTCAGTAGCTCATTCCTTTTCATTGCTGAGTAGTATTCCAGAGCATGGATATGCCAGTTCGTTTAACCATTCACTTGTTGAAGGACATTTTGGTTGCTTCAGTTATGGGGCTATTACAAAAAAAGCTGCTGTTAGTATTTTCGAGTAAGTTTTGTGTAGACCTAAGTTTTCATGTGTCTGGAATAAATGCCCAGGAGTGCGAGTGCTGGCTGTACATATGGTACGCATATGTTTAGTTTTCTAGGACACTGCCAAACTGTTTTCAAGGGTAAGGGCGCCATTTTACCCTCCCACCACCAATGCACGAGAGGATTAGTTTCTTGCGTTCTTGCCAGCATTTGGCAGTGGCACTGTTATTTTAGCTGTGCTGATAGGTGCATAGTGATATCATGGTCTCAATTTGCACATCCCTAATGGCCAGAGATGTTGCCTATTTTCTCATGTTTGCCATCCATATATCCTCTTTGATGAAATATCTCTTCCTGTCTTTGCCTATTTTCTAATTGGATTCTTCAGGGTTTTTACTGTTGAGTTTTGAGAGTTCTCTATTCCAGATTCAAGTCCTTTGCCAGCTCTATGGTTGCAGGCGTTTCCTTCCATTCTGTAGCTTCTCTTTTCGTCTTCTTAACAGAGCCTGTCAGAGCCAACGTTTTTACTTTTGAGTAACGCCAATTTACCAGGTTTTTATGGATTATATTTTTGGTGCCAAGTCTAAAACACTCTTTACCAAGACTTAGATCCCAAAGGTTTTCTCCTAAGTTTTCTTCTAAAAATTGTAAGTTTAAGATTTTGTATTTAAATCCATGATCCATTTGAGTTAATCCTTACATAAGGTATGGGACTTGGGTGGAGGTTTTGTTTTCTGTTTGTTCGATTTGTCTAAGACGTTCTAGCAGCATTTATTGAAGAGACTATCCTTCCTCCATTGAATTGCAATTTCCATCGTTTACTTCCTTTAATTTATTATAATGCATGTATAGCCTAATTTATACCTGAATTATAAAAAGCATATCTCCTAAAATTTTGCCTAGTCTCTCTGTCTCCTTCCCTCCTACTCTCTCCACCCCTTATCCTCTCTCTCTTTCTCTCTCTCTCTCTCTCATTCTTTTCAACAACAGGTAATCACTGAGAGCGGTGCCACGCCAGTTCCTGCCAGACATAAACCATTCCTGCCCTTGTGGCGCTGGCAGTCAGTGACAATCCGAGACCCAGTGTAAACCAGTAAACAGATGAGTGAGAGGCCCCCGAATGGGAGGGCACCCGGCATGGCTGTCTTAGGGTGGGCTGGCTGGGGACAGGCCCCGAGGAGGCGACCCCACAACCGAGAGCTGAAGGGAAAGGGGAAGCGGAGCGTGCGCCGAGGGGAGGCAGGAGCCGGCTGGAGGGCCTCGCGGCCTGGGCCAGACGTCTGGGCTTAGTCTCGGACAGGAGGCCACCGAGGGAGTTTCCAGCAAGGGGCGAGTTTGCCCATGTCACGGCAGCCTCTCCTCCTTTTACCCGCGTTAATGAGCCACGGAAGATACGGGCACAGCCGCTGGTCTCCTTCAGACAACCAGGCGGGGCCACCGAGCCCCACAGGGCGTGTTAGTTACTCTCGTGCCAGGAGCCCCTTCTGCCTCTTCCCGGTGACAAGAACCGCTGGCCAGGGTGGGGCACAAAGCGGACACAGCTGGCCAGCAGAGGCCGCAGGAGGGCTGGATGCACAGGGGCGCTGGGAAGAGGGCCTTTCTGTTGCGAGCAGCCTCTTGGGGCAGATATTTCCAGATTGCGGACCTAGTGTCATTAGAAAACACAGCTATAAATTAGGCTGCTCAGGAGCATGGGGTGTGTAATAATTAAGTAATAAAAGTCACCACAGGGGTAAGGGAGCTGGAAAACAAAGAGCCGCTGTTTGTAGGCGCAGCACAGGCTGCTCTGGGAAGAGCCCTCTGGGCGGAGGTGGCTGTGCAAAGGCGCTGGACCTCCGCTCAAACCTGCCTCCGCCCGGTCCCAAGGAGCGCCCCGCGCGGGGGAGGCAGGCTGTGCCGGGACATCGGGGGTCCAGTCCAGCTCTGCAGCTGTGTCCGGGGCCACGAACTCAAACACCTGGAGAGCTCAGCACACAGTGGAAGCGCGAGGGCTGGGGCCGTTTGCTGACAGACAGGGACGCGGGCTCACGTTGTCAAAACCTTTCAAGACAATTGAGAAAGTTGTTGTTTTTTAAATGTAAAATTTTCCAATTTTTAAGAGTTGACAACCATTTCAAAATCCTTTAAGACAAAGCCAGAGGCTCGGGCCCTTTGCTGGGGATCCGCTTCCTCACTCCTTCCTCTGGGAAACACTGTCACGGGGTAAGGTCTGAGGTTGGAACCTGTCCTGGGCACTTGCACCTTTGACAATCTGGTGGAAGCTATGGACCCTCTCCCCAGACGAGGTGTCTCTACACGGCTGCCCAGAAGGGACTGTCCGCAGCTTCTTGGGACTTAAGGGTGCTAAGAGCCTGGAGTTCGACGGTCTCCAAGGCCTTGAGCCAGGGCCGCCCACCTGGCTGAGTCGGGGGGCCCTGGACGAGGTCCCCAGTGGCAGTTCAAGAGCTATGAAGGACTCTCTGTGACTCCTGGTTGCTGGGCCTGCTCTGGACGCTCATTCGGGCAGCGGTCCGGCATTCCCCAAAGCACAGGCCGAGGAGCCCCTGTGTGGGAGCGTCCCGTGGCTGCTGTGATGAATTACCACAAACGTGGCAGCTTGGAACAACAGGAAGTTACTCTCTCACCGTTCTGGAGGCCAGGGGTTTGAAATCAAGGTGTCCCAGGGCCGCGTTCCCTCCAGAGGCGCTAGGCAGGATCCTTCCTCACTCTCCCAGCGTCTGGTGGCTCCAGGCCGTCCCTGGTTTACAGCCACATGGTGGCTCACGCTGTGTCACCTCCCGTTCACCTCGGGGTTTCCCGGACATCTTTGGTAGCTAGTCCTGTGTCTCCCGTCACATCACTTCCAGTACAAGTCTGCCTGTCACTGTCAGGGGTGTTAAGATTGATCACTGGGGTACATTTTATGTTATGTACGTTTTTACCACAATAATAAAATAATAATAATAATAATAACAAGGTTGGTCACTCGGTTCAGCTGCTGCAGCGCGACTGATCAGCCGCGAAGTTCCCCGTCAGCCTTCCACCTAATCATTTCGGTGGCCTTTGGTGAGCATCGCCTAGATCTGCCATTTCATCAGGAGTCGGGAATCGGCGATTTCCCCACTCATTCTATCGCTCCTCCTGCGTTTATGAGCTCTGGCTCTTCCACAAAGAATTTTCCCTCATCCGCTATTTGATCACCCTGAAATGCAGTTTGTACAGGAAAGGCAGGGGGTGCTTCATTGTTTATTGTCGGAATAATGATTTTGTGGCCTAGCAACCTCCACACTGATCAAAGAGGTTTTCCTTTTTTCCCCATCAGTGGTGCACACACATATATGTGTACATAGACATGCATCATACACATGTATGTGATGTGTTTCAACTCGGGGCAGGCGTTAAAGCCCCGATTGTCCTGTCTTTGGCCCCTTCAGCCTGGCCCCTGTGCTCTGTTGCCACATCCTCCAGTCGTCCCTGCTGGCACAGGGGCCTCCCCAGCGCAGGGGACTAGCCGTCTCTCCAGGGAGCCCGGTTCTTTGAGTGTGGTGTGGCACTTAGAGACCACAGTCTGGGCACAGGGTGCTTACTGCTACTGAGTTACGGTCACTTCCAGACCTTTACAGTGGACAGAGCTGGGAAATGTGTTCATTTTTTGAAAGAGGAAAACGAATGAGTTCACAACGGTATTTGCCGTTCACATTAAAAATTACAAGGGTTTTATTTCTACTTCTTTGTTTTTATATTTGTATCTTTTCTCTTATACTGGAAATCTTGTTTCCCAATGCATTTATGTAATTACTAATTTGCTTTATCTTACAGTGTATACAAAATAGTTTCAAAATAACAATATCAACATTATTATTAACAATAAGAACACAGCTTCGGATTTCCTCCTGGTTCTTTTCCACAGGGAATATTGCACTGTAAGGATATTCTGTCCAAATCTCTTTAAAAGCCACTTGGAATAATTCTCTGTGGTTATGCCACAACCCGACATATGGTTAGGTTCATTTTCTTCCCCCTGTTTGGGGTAGGTGCTAATCTTTTCTCTTTATTTAATTTTGTTCTAATTACTTTTTTTAAAAAACTCCACATTTTACATGGCTCAAAATCAAAACTCTAACACAAAGTCTATTCAAAGAGTTCTAGCTTTCCTCTCTGTCACTTCCTTCCTGTTCTCTTCCTCGTTCTATACGTCTCTTCTTAGTTAAGTTTGGTTTATCTTCTCATTTTCCTCCTTTTGAAAATACGTATATGTATATGTCATATATATGACATGCATCATACATTTAACATGTATCATGTGTATGACATGCATCATAAATTATATATGTATATCAGTGGGGCATCCTATTTGGTTAGGATCCATCATAAATTATATACTTAATATATATAAATGGGCATCCTATTTGGGGTGCATATTTAGCTTGCTGGTTGCTCCTAAGTTGCAACTGTGGGCAAAAATTAAGGCGGCTGGCAGTTATTAATCAACTGCTAGCCATTTGGGGCCGATTATTATAGGGGCTATTGTGTGGCGTCCTGGCTTGTTGGCCGAGATGGCAGTCTGACCGCCTACAAATCTGACATCGAAGGCTGGCTTCCTAGGCTGCTACTATATAAAATGGGCTGGTTTCCTGGGCTGCTTGCCGCAGACTGTGGTGCAGAGTTCTATTTTTATATGCGGTTTGGCCACTGTCCATTTGCATATTCAGTCTTTCAACCTGCTTAGAGATTAGGCCCCACCTGGAGCAGTTGGCCGTCCGCTGCGAGGACGTGAAATCCATGTTGCCGCAGGGGCTTGCGGCTGAGCTGTCCGACTCCCAGCGCTGCCCCCCTGCTCTGGGACCTTACACCCCCACCCCACCCCCATCTTTCAGGTGGGAATAATAATAGTACCTGCTTTACAGTATTGCCAAAGGGTGGGGCATATGAAATGCTCAGGATAAGCGCTCCTGGGCTGGAAATCGTTGTCAAAGAGAACCAGAGCTGGACGCCAATGAAGTGGTGAGGACAGACATTGTTCAGTGCTGTTGCAGAAAGGAAAGAGACTTCGGGACAGATTTGAGCACCGTTCCAAAGACAACACAGGGGGGACGTGCAGCTGAGGAGCCGAGTGGGGGGTCAGTGGATGGAAATCACTGAGAGGAGCAGGGAGAGTCTCGCTAAACGGACTCAGCAGGATTCTTGTAAAGGTGGGCCAAGGTAGTCAGTTATCAGGGCTGGGGATAAGGGACTCGATCCGCTGTCGGGGTGATCAGATACTGAGGGCTGTGCATGCCCTCAGTGGGATTCTGTGACCGGCTTCGGCAGCTCAGGGACTGGGCCTAGGTGAGGGCCTGGCCAAAAAGAGGAAAGTTCAGGCAACGAGTCGTCTCTTTGTCACCGTGTCAGGCCCGGCACGCGTAGACACACAGTCAGCATTTGCTTGCTGGAGGGACCTGGGTCTCTGAGGGCTTTTGAGGGCCAGGAGAGCCTTTCATAGCCTTGGGAGAGCAACTGGCTCTGTGCCCGACATTTAGGTGGGCGCTGAGGGTGCCACTGGCCTTTCTGAGGCCTCACGCTGTGTCTGGGCTTCTTCCCTCCAGGCCTTCGACGCCTTTCTTTGATCTGCTGCAGCACCGGTACCAGCAGCTGTGGGTCCAGGAACAAAAGGCCATGCAGAAAGCCATTAAACTGGAGAAAAAGCAAAAGGTAAGCGCAGCCGTCACTCCTGAGTGGTCACTGCTGGGGCTGGCCAGGGCCGGGCTTCGAGACTGGCCCTTGGCTGTGGTTGTCGTCAGGTGCATGTGGGAAATCAGGAGCCTTGCGGGGCGGCCCGGCCGCAGAGGAACTCAGAGCCCCAGAGGACTGGGGCAACTGTCCGGTCCACCCCTCTGTAAGCCCAGAGACTGCAGGGGATGGTCCGGGCCGCCAGTCAATTGGCCCCGTGTGCCTCGGAGCTGTCCCGGTTCCTGCCTGGGGACTCTTTCCACCAAAACTCTGCGTGACTTCACACACCCCAAAATCAGATTTTAGACGAACCCGACCTGAGCTGGATAGCAGTGTGCCCTGCACAATCTATAAAGAAAAGGCCAACC
>RJWJ010042025.1:0-13235 GCA_004363605.1 Indri indri | reverse complement strand
TTATCTTTTAGGATTGCGTAAACATTGCAACTTGGAAACCACAAATCTGTATTCCAGGGTGAAGGGGAGATAAAACCCATAAAGATCTCTGCTCACGCAGAACACAGAGTGCTGCCACCGCAGGGATTGAAGCTCCCCAGGCCTCAAGGGCTGGTGACCTGCAAGATGCAGGCGGTCGGCACAGGCCCCCTCTGCGAATGAGAGTGAAATTCCAGGTTAAGATGCTCAGGGAGAGGCAACATCAGTTGAGAGGCATAAGTACCACCCACCAGGATGAAGACTTACTTAAAATTAATGACAAAGAATGAAAAGCTTGGAAGAGAAAATTAACACCACCTGGCTGTGAGTATGGTCACATCCTGCTACACAGAGGAGAATTTTGAAGGATTTCTGATAAACCTCAGGGTAAGTCATGTTCTTTAGATGTGGACATGTAGTTAAAGCCTATGACAACAGGAGAATCCAAAAAGGCTCCCTACATGGATGTAATAAATAGATGTAACCACAAAATCAATGCTCACTACAGGCATTCTGTGTGACACACTCTGCTGGGCACCGTGGGAAACACAAAGGAAAGGAAAAATGGAGTAATCTACCACTTACCCACTGTATTACCCTCCTCGGGTGAGTTATTCAACCTCTCGGTCTCTCAGTTTTCTCATCTGAAAATGAGGATAATAATACTACTGACCTTATAGGGTTGTTACATAAAACATTTAGCAGAGTACCTGGCATCAAGCCAAAGATGCTAATTATCATTGTTTTTATTTTAGGACATATAAAAATTGGTGGTAAGGTTCTTGGGATTTCAAGAAAACGCTTTACCTTTATTACACATAAAAAGTGGTGGTAAGTTACTTGGGATTTTATGCAAACTGCCATGCCAGATTCCCATAACAATCTGGCAAAGAGGGCATGATCGTTTCCACTTTACACACAGGGACGGGGGCTTACCTAGGATTACACACCTACAAGAGGGAGAGAGCGCAGCTTTGAATCCCTTCATTGTTTTTTTCGCTTCACCAAATTGCCTCTCAAAAAGACGTAGAAAAACAGCTCATGCTTTTAAGAGCCTTGCTATTTATTGGTATAGCCAAAAACTAAATAAATGAAAATGACATGGAATAAATGTCTGATGCAATAGTGCCAGCCATGCATATGCATTTGCAACTAATTCTAGGCAGAATGGTGACTCAGCACTGCTGTGGAAGTGCAGGGGCTGAGGGGAGAGGGTGGCTGTTTGTTACCTGGGCGGGGTACTTACTGGTCCGTTACTAGGCTGACACGGCCCATATCCAGCCGTCATACAGAATCCTGCTTCTCTTAAGTCCTAGGCTCCCCAGTAGGTGGGCTCTCCTCTCTGTCTACCTGCCTCCAGTATCCCAGTGTCCTTGGGATCTCTCAACCCGGATGTCTCCTCATCAGAATCTGATCACAGCAAAGACCAGATAGATTCTTACAGGTGAAGGTGGAAAGGACAAGTTGCGTTTTATATGCTCATCCTTCCCCACGCCGTGTTCCCTACTCTGATCACAGCCCTGGTATGTGGACACTTGTGCAAGGCAAAAAGTCAGAAGACAAGAGAGTGGTGGGTATTCAGGCATGAATAATTTAGGGTAGTGAGAAGTTTTGAGGAAAGGGGGGATTTATTGGGGCCATTTAAAGATGTTATGCACTTTGCCTATCTTACCTGCTTTTTAAAAATGCTACAGGGTGGTGTTATAGTAGACACTATTGAAGAGTACATATTTTCCACAACAGATGAGCAATGGGTTTCATGCAATTTATCATCCTGTGAAGGATCTGAAATCAATAGGATCTTAGGTAAATAAACTCCAAAAGGTCAGAGATTACGTCTTTGTTGTTCATTGTTGTATCTGCCACTGGCACAATCCCTAGTACACAAAGGTGCCCCCAAAATATCATTCAAGTGAATGAACTAGTTGATGAATGAATCAATGAAGACTTACATTGTGGATTTGCATTCAATTCATCCAGCCTAGAGGAGTATTTTGATTCGCTGACCATGAAGGAATCATGAAATATTTGACTTGTTATAGCCTCAAGATTAAAAAATACCTTTATTTTGATTTTTACAAAAATATCTCTAGAATAAGGACAACGAGGATGATAAATTGCATGAAACCCATTGCTCATATGCTGTGAAAAAATTTACTTTTCAATAGTGTATATTGTCATATCACCCTGTAGCATGTATGTTTTCCTTTTTTCTATGCACTAGAATGGTCAGGAATTGACTTGACATTAAACGATGCTGACACATATGTTTCTCTAGCACTCCCAGCAAATAAATGGTCCTAACACAGACTTTGAAGCTCATGGAGAACCTCTGGAAGGCTGGCATCTTTAGATATTGGAGACAACTTACAGAAAATTATGTGGTTACCATCTTCAGTGTTCTTCATTCTTGTGTAGATTCATATTTGGCATGATGCCATCTGGTATGATCTTCCTTCTGCCTGAAGGACTTCCTCTAACATTTTTTATTGTGTGGGTCTGCTGGCGAAAAATTCATTCAGCCTTTGTATGTTTGAGAGAATCTATGTTTAACATTCATGTTTGAAAGATATTTTCCCTGGGTATAGAATTTTAGGTTGATAGGTTTTTTTTGGTGGGGGGAGGGGAGAACATTAAAAATGTTGCTCCATTGTCATCTTACAGGCATTGTTCCTGATGAGAAATCTTCTGTCATCAGTACCTTTGTTACTGTGTATTTAACTCTGTAATTTCCTCTGAATGCCTTTAAGATTTTTCATTTAGCACTTGTTTGAAGCAATTTGATTATGATTGGCCATAGTGTAGTTTTGTTCATATTTATTTTGCTTGGGATTCATTGAATTTCTTGGATCTGAAAATTTGTAGTTTTTATCAAATTTAAAAAGTTGTTAGCCTTGTTTCTTCTAATATTTTTTCCATTCTTCCCCTGTTTGGAGACTCCAAAGAAACATATATTATTAGGCTGCTTGAAATTGTCTCACAGTTCACTGATACTGATCTCAGTTTTAAAAGTTTGGTTTTTTTCACTCTATGTTTCATTTTGGGCAGTTTGTATTGCTACTTCTTCAAGCTTATTAATCTTTTTTTCTGCAAAGCCTAGTTTGCTTGTAATCCTATCCAGTATATTTTCCATCTAAGACATTGTATTTTTTACTTCTAGAAGTTCAACTTGAATTTTTAAAATATTATTCATGTCTCTACTTGAGTTTTTGAACATATGGAACACAGTTTTAATAGCTGTTTAATGTCCTTGGTCTGCTGACTATAATATCTATGTCAATTCTGGTTTAGTTGTGATAGATTAATTTTTCTCCTCATTATGGGTTATATTTTTCTACTTCTTGGCATGCCTGGTAATTTTTTTTTAGTGGATTCCAGACATTGTGGATATTATTAATACCTTTTTAAAATTCCTACACATACTCTTTTTGAGCTTTGTTCTGGGGCATAGTTAAGTTACTTGGAAACAGTTTGAACATTTCAGGTCTTGCTTTTAGGTAGGACCTGAGCAGCATTTAGACTAGGGCAGGATTTGTCAACCTCAGTGCTATTGTCACTTTGTACCAGATAATCCTTTTTTGTAGGATATTTAGCAGCCTCTACCCACTAGATACTACTAGTAGCCTCCTTATGTGATGACAAAAAAAATGTCTCTAGACATTGCCAAATGTCCCCTGGGGGTAAAATTACCCTGGTTGAGAACCACTTATGTAGGATTAATTTTGCCCCACCGCTGGGGCAAGACCCTTCTCAATATTCTATTCAATGCTCTGTAAGGTTTTGCAGTCTGACTGGTGGAAACAAGCATTATTATTAGTGCTATGTGAGTTTTGGGTACTTGCTGTCTCTAATACTTTTGGGTTTTTTGTCTCTAATCCTTGTGAGTCTTTCCCCAGCCTCAGGGGTTTCCTAACATGCATGTGCTGACCAGGACTCTGCTAAATACATCATGGAGACTCTCTGAATATCTCACCTCTGCTATTCTGTTCTGAAAATTCTAGCTGCTTCATCTTCCTAGATTCCCAACTTAATTTTTTTAATTTAGAGAGGCTGCTGCTCTCCTCTTGGGTCCTCCCTCCCTGTGCTGTAACCTGGAAACTCTCCCAAGGCAGTAACTTGGGAAATCATGGGATTCACCTTGTTTGTTTCCTATCTGTCAGTGATCACTGGTATGCTTGTTGCCTGATATCTACTGTATCGAAACTATTATTTTTATGTAGTTTGTTCAGTTTGTTTTAGATAGAAGGGTAAATCTAGTCACTGTTACTCTATCTTGGCAGGAAGTGGAAGTTCCTTTCTGATATTAAAAATAGTGTGATTACATGATAGAAAGTGTAGAACATTAGAAAAGTATAAAGATGGATAAGAAATCACTCAGAGGTAATCATTATTGACATTTTAATGTATTTACTTTCATTGATTGAGAGTCTCATTGAATCCTCACCAGCACTGTGTATTAGAAAACATTTATAAAAATGTTTTTAATTTGGTAGATAAAATGTTATCTGTATTTTATTTGAAACTTTTGTTTCATTATTCATTAGTTGAGGTTAAATTTTTATGTTTAGCCATATTCTTTGTTATTGAATTATATGAGCTCTGAATATATTAAAGACATCAATCCTTTCTCTGTCACATTAGATATAATTTTTCCCCTCCAGTTTGACACTTAACCTTTTAATTTTTATTTTTTCTTGACAAACAAGGTAAAAGTTTTGTGTAGTCAAATCTATTGATCTTTTCTTTTTAATTCTATTCCTTAAGATTTTGTATTCAAAAAGTCCCTCCCATTCAGACATATATTTACCTATATTTTCTTCTGTGTTTTTCTTTTTAGGTGATTTAATTGAAAGTCTTGTCTCCCTAATCCAGCTAGAATTTATCAGCAAATGCAATGCTGAAGCAAGTATCTAAATGATTATTTTTCCCAAATAACTTCCTGATTTCCCAACACCTGTTATGGAATAGCTCATCCTCTGCCCTCGGGATTTTTTAAAAACTTATTTAATATACTTGGGTTTCTATTTGGCAGGAAGATCCACGTCTGGAGTGTCCTCTTTGTTTCCCAGGTCTGAGCTGAGCATCCATTCTCAGGCCTGAGGCACTTTTCGACTCACACATTTCAGTGTACTGACCATGTTCTGCAGAATCTCCAGCAGTTCCCTCTTCCTTGGCCAAGGGGCTCCTGGTGGGAACAGGGTGTGCCACCCTGGGAGCTCTTTGCAGCAACCTCAACCCTGGTCATTTTCTTGTAGGATTAATAAAACAATCTGCTTCACATGACAGCTCTTTCATACCAGCGTACGCATTCACACACACACACACACACACACACACACACACACACACACACGGTGCTTTCTTGTCAGCTTATCACCCTCTCTGCCTGTCACTCTTTATCAGTTGAAGAGCCAAAGCAGAGAGAGGGTGAGAAGAGAGACTGCTTGTGCATATGCAACTGTCAAAAATCTAAATATAGGTCACATGAATGACTAAAAATCATCTTGCCAAATTCTAACCCTCATCAGCACATTTTCTCATATCTGCATCTCTAATCTGCTCTTAGCCTCTTTACTAATGTTTGTTTTCAGTTTTCTACCTTTATGGTTCCCTCTGCCTAGCAGGAATACATAGAACTTTTCAAAGGAATGTAGTGGTTATAGGACTGTTTGCAAATATTCCTATCATTATTCCTTCATGAACAGGGTAGGATTGAACTCAGGCATTTTCCAGTGACATGCTTTGGCCAGTGAATTATGAGCAGAAGTTTATGGAATTAGCTTATTTGGCATAGAGCACGAGCCATGGGGTAGTCAGATGGTTGATTGCAACATCGACTTAGGTCCCAGTGTAAGTAGAGCCCCAAGGCAATAATAAAGAACATATCATGCAAGTGAGAAGTAAATCTGTGTTGTTTGAAGCTGTTAAAATTTGGAGGATATTTGTTCCACAGCACATAATCTGACTGATATATAGTACACTCTATTTTCAGAACAAAAGAATGGGCATATGGTTTCTGAGACATGCAGATGTGAACATACCTGGAGCATGTTAGCGTTTTTGTCTCCTAAGAAACAGGACAGTGTGGAGTGGTCAAGGATGGAGACTGGCTCCCTTCCTCCATCCTGTCAGTGGAGCTGCAGAGAGCTCCCAGCCCAATAGTGACAACAACAGAAACAAATATTTTAAACCTGTCTTCGTACCTTGGAAAAACACCACAGGTGCTTTTCTTAGTGTGGTTGGTAAGGAATAAAATCATAGCCTTGTTTCCTCTGGCTCAGCTCTCAGTCCAAACTTTATGATGGACAGTTAGGGTTAGTGTACCAGGATGTAAAGATGAGTTCATGTTCTGGTTTCGAATGATCATTGCAATTTTCTGCACTTCTCCAGCAGGTGTTCTATGAAAGCAGAAAAAGAAATAAAGAAATTCCAAGCAGATGCTGAATCAATGGTAAGTGCTGGAATTTCTGCATCTTATCTCAGGTCTAAAGCAAGGATCAGCATATTTAATTTTGGCTTCAACCGGGCCTTTGTAATATGGAGATCTTTTCCATTTGCTCCTTTGTTGGCAGTGTTATAGCCAACAACCGTATTGGGTAAATTCTTCAGTTCAGCTTGTTGAATGGGTGCTTATTTCTTATTTTGATTAGTTATTTCAAGGGTTTTTCATAATTTGGATTTTGAAAAGGTTTTACTGTGCCTCACTGATCCTAGCAGTTCTATTCTAATGCTTTTGGCTCATTTTTTTGCTGCCACTCCTGCCATTGCTGTGGTTAAGCCTCATTGATGGGCACTAATGGGTGAAAAGTCAGTGTAGTCACTAGACTGAATTAGGGTCAGTTTTTTTTCTTAGGTATTATTTTACTTTATTTTGATTTTTTAATTTCCAAATATTAAAGGGGTACAAATGTTTTAGGTTACATGGATCACTTTTGTGATACTTGAGTCCTAGCTATAGGTGTGCCTGTCACCAAAATAGTGTTTATTGTACCCATTAAGTAGATTTTTACCTCTCCCCACGTTTCCCCTCCCCCTGGTTGATTTCCACTGAGCTTTACTACCCTCTGTGTACACGTGTGCTCATCGGTTAGTTCCAATTTAATAGTGAGTTTTTAAAGAAATGTATTTTAAATGCAACCAATAACTCAAACTAAATTTTTACAAAGTTCTGACAGAAGACTTCCAAGTAGAAGTCCTGCTGAGCTGCTGTATTGAGCAGATAAAACTCATTTATAATTAGCAGCCCTATTTGCCCACCAGCAGTTAATGGGCTAATGTCCTTAAAAATGGCATGCTCTCTTTCAGAGACTGAGTGTGCTCCTGCAGTCATGTTCAGTCCAATCAGCTGCTTGGCAGAACCCCTTGCATAGGCCGCACTGAACCCCAGGATACCCTACACTGAAGGATAACAAAGACTGAATTAGTGTACCCTGAAGAAATAAAATGCTGTTGAATGTAGCCAGGTGTTTTTTGGAAATAATAATTGAGATTTAAAAAAAAATCTCTTGATTGACCCATTTCATCCTAGAGAACAGGGAGACAGCAGAAACCTCAAACTGATTAAGAAGTTTCTGTCACCTGCAGAATGGGTTGTTTGAACTGGAAATTAAATTGTACAAAATTTAGAAAATAATATTTCATATGTACCTTTGAAATCCCATCCAACAATCATGACCTTATCACATAATTTTACATGCCATTCATGTAGAAAACAGTGTGAATGGTGTCCTATTGGGATTGAGCAGCTATAGGTATAAAGCTATTGGAATTCGATATTTTATTTGCCTTTGGCTATTGATGCTGGAATATGTGTTGCTCTTCCTTTTTTATTTGACAAGACTGAGGTTTGAGCTTGTAACATCAGGGCCTGAAAAGACAAAGGAATAGCATGGTCACTAGGACCTCATGCCAGTAGCTATATGGGGTAACCACAAAATAGAAACTGAGACCTTCATGGCCAAGACACAGTGACTCAACAGGGAGGAGGCTGGGGAAGTGAATATGCCAGCCTCACTCTGCTTCTTAGTCTTTCTACCTGCCTTCTCCCTTTTTATCCCTTATTAGCTGAGCCCACTGGAAGTCAGAGTTGGGGCAGAGAGTGTGCTGGTGCAGTCCAAAAAGACCAGTGTATTAGCCATCTACTCCTTTGTTACGAATTATTCCAAAACTTAGTAGCTTAAAATAGCAAACATTATCTCAAAGTCTCTGTGGAGCAGGAATTTGGATATCTGGATTTTGGCTCCATGTCTCTTATGACATTGCATTTATGAAGTCAGCAGAGGCTATAGTAACCTAAAGTCTGGAAAATTTGCTTTCAAGATCTTTCCTTCCCATGGCTTTCAGCTGGAGACCTCAGTTCCTCATCACATGGGCCTCTGCTTTGGGGGTACCTGAGTGTCCTCATGACATGGTAGCTTGCTTCCCCCAGAGCAGGTGATCCAACAGAGAGCAACAGACAAGCTGCAATGTGTTTTATGACCTTGCCTATGAAAGTCACGTACCATCACTACTGAACAGGACCAGCCCTCATACAATGTGGGAGGGTGTTATGCAGGAATGTGAAAACCAGGGGCCAGAGATCACCAGGTGCCATCTTGGGGGCTGGTCATCACAGCCGCCCACCTTCTGGGTGCAGAAGGGTGGAAAGTAGATCCAGAAACGCAAATGGAAGACATCCAGCAATTCCCCAAGTAGCAGTACTTCTATCCCCTGGTCACACAGTAAATTCCTCATATCTTGATGGCAGTACTAATTGTATTGCTTAAAATTTTTTGCTGATGTATCTGTCTCTCTACTAGAATGCAACCTCTTTGGAGAGAAGGACTATGTCTTATTCTTCCTTAGTCTTTGGTGTCTACACAGTGCCAGGCTCATTATGGTCACCCCCAAATGCTTGATGCTTTTAATACATGAAATCTAATGGCAGTCTCTTGATGGCCTACAGTCAGGGATGTGTGCTTTTGACCCCCTCCAACTCTCGCTATGTCTCTCCTTCATCTTTCTCCTCTCTCTTCACCTTCCCTGAAGTTTCCCAGTGCTGTCAAAATACCTTTGTGCCAATTAGGAAATTGACCTAATATACTAGTACACATATAAGATGTTAGTGACTGTTAAATCCTAGAGTATTTGCATGTAACATTTTTTTCAAATTAAAAAAAAAAAAAAAAGGAAAGATGAACTGGAGTGTCCGCAGCCCATCCCTTATTAACCCATGTCACCTCTTTGAGTTCTCTGTTGGCTATACTGGCTCAAGTGCTATCTGTCCTTGGGGTTCTCCCTACCCTTGTCTCAAAGACATCTCACGTGAAGTGCTCACGTAAGAAAGAAGGGCAGTGGCTATCCAAGTGTTTCTTGGGCACATTGTCCAGTCCTTAAATGCCTTGGGCTTTGGTTCTTACAAAATTAAATAACATCTAAAAACTAGAGAAGTAATGAAGATTTATCTGTGCTTTTTCCTGATGCTTAATGAAGGGATATTATTTCAGACTTCAAACATGCATTTATTTATTTATTTATTTATTTATTTTTGAGACAGGGTCTTGCTCTGTCACCCAGGCTGGAGTGCAGTGGCACCATGATAGCTCACTGCAACCTCAAACTCCTGGGCTCAAGTGATCCTCCCACCTCAGCCTCCTCAAGTGCTGGGATTATAGGTGTGAACAACTGCAGCCAGCGGCATTTTCTTCATGTTCCTTGTTGAAAATATCTGCACATTCTATAGAGAAAAAAAGAACTACTCTTTCACAGATAGGTGATACTGCATCTGTCTCTATAAAAATGTCTGTTTTGTATTTTTGCCAAAACCAGTGATATATTAAAACATATGATATACGAGTGTCTTATAAAGAATTTTAAAAAATCTTGATATCTTCAACTCCCCAAATTCTCTTTATTTCTAAATAATTTATGAAAACTATTTATTACAGTGGTAAAATTATTTACCATTATACACCTATTAGAATGGCCGAAATCCAGAACACTGACACCACCAGTTGCTGGCAAGGATGTGAAGCAACAGAAACTCTCATTCACAGCAGGTGGAAATGCAAAATGGTGCAGCCACTTTGGAAGACAGTTTAGTGGTTTCTCACAAAGCTAAACATACTATTACTATACAATCATGCTTCTTGGTATTTACCCAGGAGTCAGAAACTTACGTCCACACAAAAACATGGATGCAGATATTTATGGCAGCTCTATTCATAATCGCCAAAACATGGAAGCAATCAAGATGTCCTTCAGTAGGTTAATGTTTAAACTGTGGCACATCCAGACAATGGAATATTATTCAGCACTAAGAAGAAATGAGCTATTAAGCCATGAAAAGACATGGAAGAAACTTAAATGCTTATTACTAAGTGAAAGAAGCCAGTCTGAAAGGACGCATACTGTGACATTCCATAAAAGGCAAATCTATGGAGACAGCAAAGAGATCAGTGGTTGCCAGGGGTTGGGGGAGGGAGGGATGAATAGGTGGAGCCCAGAGGATTTCTAGGGTGGTGACACTACCCCTTATGATACTATAATAGCGAATACATGCCATTATATATTTGTCTGAATTCATAGAATGTACAACACCAAAGGTGAACCTTAATATTAACTATAGACTCCAGGTGATGATGACGTGTCAATGCAGGCTCATCAATTATGACAAATGCACCCCTCTGGTAGGGAATGTTGATAATGGGGGAGGCTGTGCATGCGTGGGGAGGTGGTGAGGGGTATGTGGGAAATCTCTATACCTTATGCCCAATTTTTCTGTGAACCTAAAACTGCTCTGCAAAATAAAGTCTGTTCAAAAAAAGCCTTGGGCTATAAATATCTCATTAAAACAAGCGAAGAGGATCTAATACCCAGGAGAAGAGATCTCTAATGGTGGACTTTGAGGCTCAGTCATGGTGAGGCTATGGGGGGGCGATCCTTGTGGGTAGAGAAGGTCTCCTGGGACCTGGGGGTGACCACTCTGCATATGGCCAGCACCACCTGAGGTGTTTCAGTGCCATTTGTGATTCCTGGCTGTGCTGGTCTGTCTCTTTGGCATCACCACTACCCCTGTCTAAGATCTCTGCAGAGGAAAAGCTGAGAAACATATTTCTCAGAATCTCCTTCCCCTGAATGGACCTGGATTAGAGTTTCCCAAAGAGAGGCAAGCACACGAGATTTGGGAGGCAGGGATAGGGAGGTGTAGGATCCAGAGCAAGTTTCCAGAGAGCTCTAGAGCAGTGATTCTCAAACTTAAGCTGCTCTTGTTAAAGCACAGCTCACCGGACCCATCCCTAGAGTATAGGTTCAGTAGGTCTGGGGTAGGGCCCTCAGATTTACATTCCTAAGCATTCCCAGGGTGATGGTGATGCTGCTGGTTCCCTCAGCACACGCACAGAACCACAGCTTTAGAGAGAGAGCTGCTTCAATGCTTCCTTTCCCTCAAGTGAAGGCTCTTTGTGTAGAACATACAGCACGGCACCTGTTTTCTTAGTAAACTTGGCCATAGATAACACCGGGCAGAAGCAGCTGGGAGAGCTTTCCAGAGTGCTGAAGTTTGGAGAATGGAACCAACCAGATCAGCACTTGTTTCCAGGACTGTGTGGCTTCAAGCTCTGGGTCAAAGGCAAGGCCCCTGTGGCCATGCTGGTCTTCAGCTTCCAGGGGGGAAGGGATGCCCAGACCTCTTGCACCTGTGCTCTCTTGCTCAGTGCCACTTCCCGGCTCTGCGGGACATGTCAGGACAGGACAAAGCTTCCGTATACTATTCCTGGGAGGCAGCCCAGGGAGTTGCCCTGGGTCACAGCTGATAATGGGTTGGTCATGATGGGGACATGCATGGCTAGCAGCAAGACATCAGGGGCTGTTAGAGTGAGCAGCGACAACTGCAAGCAGCTGTGTATAAATCAGAGGAACAAAGTTGCTTCTCTTGGGCAAATGCTTTGGATCTGTGGTGAGGTTAAGAGGCTGAGTCACCAGCCAGTGGGCATCTTAAGAGCTGCTGCTGTGGCTGCCGAGGGACTGAGCACCACGTGGAAGGGGCTGCCGGCCCCACACAGGTCTGTTGGGCCACTTCTGCTAAGAAGGATCATCAAAGTAACCAATGTGTGTGTGTTGCTTGACGGACTACCTGGACCTTCGCATATAGCATCTCAGTGAATCGTCACGGTGTCATTGAATTGAAAGGTGGCCTTTTCTGAAAAAGAAGGAAATATTTTAGAGGTAAAGAAACAGACCCAGATCCTCTTGAGGAATCGGAAAAGGAAAAAAAACAAAAGCAAAAAAAGAAACAGACCCAGAGGCTAAGTGATGTGAGCAGGGTCACCAGAGTCTGTTAGTGGGGGAGCCAGGGCCACAGTCCAGTCCTCTGACTCCGAATTCCCAATTCCTCGCCAGGCTCCCGTGTACCTTTCACCCAGTTTCCCCAGCTGGTACCATCTTACATAACTGCTGCACAAGATCAAAACTAGGACAAGATTATCTTTAAAGGAGCAGTTGCTCACATAAAAGCCCTCTAAACTTTAAAATGAAGGGATTTAGAAAATCTGATCATTGCTATAATTTTCATTATCAATTTGATGAGTCTCCTTAATGTTCCAGAACAACATATGGCATGAGCTGCTCCTGCTGGGAGGAATATTCGGCAGTTCCTCTGGCAGACCGGCCCCCAAGATTTGTATCAAGGTCTCTGCACCTCATAACTGCCTTGTGTCTCCTCTATTTGAAAGGCAGCTGGGCCTTTCAGAGACATTTTACTAAAGGGAAATTCTGAGAAGGTTAGTGGGTACAGCAAGCTTGGCGGAAATGTCTATGTAGCAGAGAGAACAGAGTTTGGAGCCAGGCAGATCTGAGTTTGAATCCTTATAATGAACCATGCATCAATTATTGACATTTCTTCTAGTATTGTCTTAACATGTTAAGTAAAATTATAAACAATTTCTTGTAATTTAACTTTTTCTGTACATCTGTTTTATTATACCAACTAGAATATAAACTGTTAAATCTTGGTGCTTTGTACATCTGTGCAGTTTCCGCTATGATCTGATGATTAGATCTGGAAACACTGACAAGGTTGTTCAAACACAGGTAGGATGGCTTCAAAACACTGAAATTCAATAACTATGCAAGGCATAATCTGCCAATTTGTAGTTATTAAAGAAATTAAACTCACTGGTAAGCAGCAGGTGTGTCGTCTTAGAAGTGGAATGTGAATGTTAATTTGGAGTTTGGTAATC
>RJWJ010042024.1:0-13238 GCA_004363605.1 Indri indri | reverse complement strand
CAGCAAGTGAAACCCACGTTGCCATGAAAAGCCACATCATATCGCTTTAACCTCTATAAATGAATTGCCATAACGCTGTGATTTATTTTATACTAAGTCTAAGAATTAAAAGGACATTGATCAAAGTGAGCTCCCTTTTTCCCTTTTGTTAGAAATAGAAAGTAACAGATGGAACCGCTCTTTTTGTTTTTTTTTTTTTAATGTGCTGAACATCGTTTAGAAGGACCTTTGAAATTGCTGGTGCCTTTTACTAAATATACTTGCTTTAAGGTTTACACTCACACTCATGGTTGTGTTCTTTGGATAGACTGTTACTCATATTCCTTTAGTTAAACACAGCACTTGCATTTTTGAATGAACTCTGAAACTGCATAAGAATGATTCCCAATTTTTAAAATTGTCCATGTGCTAGGAGTTTTGTTTCTTTTGTATCCTTTGAATAGCAAACACCTGATAAACAAAAGCAACAGTGGATTCACATTTTTAAATGATTCTGTATTCTGTCACAATAACATCTATATTTATATGAAAATCATGAGTGTATGTATATGAAAAAACAAACTATGTTTTAAAATCTATAAACAATGCCTAGTTTAAGTGTGAGGTTACAGTCTCTCTGCAACAGCTCTCTTTGCAGTAATTCCTTTGTCCATCCAACCCAGTCAGACCCCACCCGACTCGCCCAACCTCAGGGTTCTGAAGTCCCCATGCTGGAAAAGCAAATACATTTAAGTCTCTGTAGGAAATATTTTATAGTTAATTTTTCTTTGAGCTGAAAATGTGTTATTACATAAGTCCCCACTACAAAGGGTGTTAAGAAATCAGTAATTTTAAAATATGAAACCAAAAAGTATCAGTACAAATATAACACCTCAAAAGTTATTACGGACTTAAGCTAAACAACCCAGGTTACAGGTGATTTAGGTCTGGAAATACAAACGTAATTGGAATCAACACTCTAAGACTTTTAGTGACGCAGGAGGGTTTTTTTTTCTGTACATATGACGCAAGCTTCCTTACAGAGCACGTTTTCCATCCATCCGTGATCACAACATATTCAGGCCCTGCAGGGTGGCCATGGCAAGCAAAGAAAAGAACATGAAAAAAAGAACACTGTGTGCCAGAGAATAGGGATTTAATCACATTCTCTCTTCTCAAGCTCCTGAACCAAACTGTGAAGATGAATGCGGGGGGAGGAATCAGAATGCACCGTCCAAGCCATTGACATGCAGCCTCTCACAGCCTCACTTTACCCTCTTAAACCACAGAGATGTTCTCAGAATGCAAACATGGATCAACACCAGCCATGTTTAAAAAAACCCTTGATCCCATACCCCATCTCAAGCTATCGCTCCAACTGTTTGGCTACTTTTCCGTTACAAGTTTGTGAAAGGGTGTCTATATTTTAGGTCTGTACTCCTATGCCTGGTATTTTCTGGTCTAAATCTCCATACTTGTGAGGCTGTCATGAGGTACCCAACACATCCATGGGAGTGATGTCAGGGGAGGCCATATAAGGAGCCAGGACTTCCCCCACTGCCAAGTGGGTGGTAAGGAACCCCTGATCCTCACAATGCAAATGGAGGCCTAGACTTCCACCTCCACCCAGTAGTAATGCAGCATCACCCCACTGTCCACAACTCCCTGCTGAAGTGGCAGGAGGAGGCCTTGTGGAGAAGCAGGATTTTCACCATCATTCAGTGCTAAGGCAGCTTCCCAGCCCTCCTGTTAGTGGATGCCACGTAGTCAACAATTACAAGGCATTTCTTCCCCTCTTGGGGTATCACTGGAAGCCTACCCCAGAGTCCTATATCCAGTCAACACATCCCTCAGGAATGATGAGGAAATCAAGACATTCTCAGATGAAGGAAAACAGAAGAAAATTTGTTGCCAGTAGACCTATGGTGAAAGAATGGTTTTAAAAAGTTTCTAAACAAAAAAGAAATGATAAAAACGGAATCAACTCAAAATAGGTTAAAAACCTAAACGTAAGACCTGAAACCATAAAACTCCTAGAAGAAAAGATAGCATAAAAACTCCTTGATACTGGTTTGGCAATGATTTTTTTAATATCATACCAAAAGCTCAGGCAACAAAAGCAAAAATAATCAAGGAAGACCAAAAAACTTCTGCCCAGCAAAGGAAGCAATCAACAAAATGAAAAGGTGACCTATGGATTGAGAGCAAATATTTGCAAACTATATATCTGATAAGGAATTAATATCCAAAACATAGAAGGAACTCACAACTCAACAGCAAACAACCCAATTAAAAATGGGCAAAGGATCTGAATAGACATTTTTCCACAGATGACATAAAATTGACCAAAAAGCATATAAAAAGGTACTCAATATCACTAATCAGAGAAATGCAAATTAAAACCACAATGAGCTATCGCCTTGCACCTGTTAAGATGGCTACTCTCAAAAAGACAAGAGGTAAAGTATTGGCAAGGATGGGGCGAAAAGGGAACCCTCATACACTGTTGGTGGGAATGTAGATTGTCATAGCCATTATGGAAAATAGTATGAAGATTCCTCAAAGAAGTAAAAATAGAATGACTATATTACTCAGCAATCCCTCTGCTGAGTATATACCCAAAGGAAATAAAACCAGCACTTCTTAGAGATATCTGCACTTCCTCATTCACTGCAGAATTATTCCAGATAGAAAAGATTTGGAAATAACCCAAGTGTCCACTGACAGACCAACAGATAAAGAAGTTGTAATATATATAAACACAATGGAATATTATTCCGTCTTTAAAAAAGGAGATACTGCCATTTGCAACAACATGGATGAATCTGAAGGACAAGATACGAAGTGAAATAAGCCAGACACAGGAAGAAAACCATGGCATAATCTCACTTCTATGTGGCATCTTTTAAAAACATCGAATACATAGAAACAGAGTAGAAGGGTGGTTACCAGGGCTGGAGAGAGGAAGAAAATAGCAGTAGCTCAAAGGTACAAATTTGCAATATATAGGATAAATAAGTCTAGAGGTCTAATGTATCATGTGAGAACTACAGTTGATAATATTATATTGAATACTGAAAATTTGCTAAGAGAGTAGATTTTAGGTGCACCACACACACACACACAACAAAACACAACTATAGAAAGGTGATGGATATGTTAATTTGCTTGACTATAGTAATCATTTCACCTCGTGTATGTATATCATGTTATATACCTTGAATATAGACAATAAAAAAAAAACCATGATGCTTACTTACACATACACACACAAGAAGGAATCTTTGAACATTAGGAAGGAAGAAGGAACATGGTAAGGAAAAATAGGAATAAATACTATAGGCTTTCCTTCTCATGAGTATTCTAATTTACATATCACAGCTGAGGCAAAACTTACAACACTGTGTGATAGAGTTCTAAATGTGCATAGTGGAAATATTTAAGACATTTATATTATAAATGGGGGAGGGAAATGGGACAAAGATTTCTGCGCTTCACTTGAACTGGTAAAACGATGACACTAGTAGACCGGTAGGTTGTGTATATACAATGTAATACTTAAAGGGTCCATTAGGAAAGCTATACCAAGAGATAGACCCAAAAACACTATAAAATCAAAGCATAATTCTAAAATATGTTTAAGTAACCCACAGGAAGGCAAGTGAAAAAAGGGACACAAATGAAAACCTGAAAAGCAGAAACAGAAAACAATAAATAAAATAGCAAACTTGAGCTGTAACACATCAATAATTCCACTGAAAGTAAAAGATCTAAATTCAATAATCAAAAATAGATTTGTACAGCGGATTTAAAAACATGACCCAAACATATACTATCTACAAAAAAACTCGTTTTAAGTAATATAACAATACAGGTAGGGTAAAAATAAAAGGATGGAAAAAGATATATCACGCAAACATTATTCAAAAGAACGTGAGGGGGACTATAATACTATTGGACAAAGTATATTTCAAAACAAAGAAGCTTATCAGAGACAGAGAAGTGCATGACATAAATAGAAAACAACCCACTCACCAAGAAGACAAGCAATCCTAAATACCTACGCATCACATAAAAGCTGGAAAATATGTGAAACAAAACCTGACAGAATTGCAAGGAGGAATAGGCAAATTCACAACTATAGTTGGAGCCTTCAACACTCTTATCTCAACAATTGATTGACCACTATACAGAAAATAGGCAGTATTCAGAGGAACTCAACAATACCATCACCCAACATGATCTAATCAACATTTATGGAACACTCTACCCAACATAAACAATATATAAAATACACACAAAGTACAATACACAATCTTTTCAAGAATCCATAGAACATTTGCAAAGATAGACCATATTGTAAACCACAGAACAAACCTCAGCAAATTTAAGGACTCAAACTTACACAGACTTTGTTCTCCAACCACAACGGGATCAAACTAGAAACCAAAAGCAAGAGACCACAAAAATCTCCAAATACTTGGAACACTCACTGCAAAATTACATTGCAAAAAAAAAAAAAAAAAATTAAAGAATTAAATAGATGTCAATCTAACAAAACATGTATAAGATTGCATGATAAAACTACACAATGCTAATTAGAGAAATCAAAGATGATCTGAATAAATGAAGAGACAGATTTATGCATTGGAAGACTCAAAGATGTCAGTTCTCCCCAAACTGATATATAAGTTTAATGTGATCTCTACCAAAATCCCAGCAAGATTTTTTGTAGATATAGGCAAGATTATTCCAAAATTTACATGGAGAGGCAAAGGTAAAACTAATTTGAAAAGTGAGTCAGGTGTGGTGGCTCACGCCTGTAATCTTAGCACTTTGGGAAGATTGCTTGAGGCCAGGAGTTCAAAACCAGCCTGGGCAACACAGCAAAACCCCATCTCTACAAAAAAAATTTTTTTTTATTAGCTAGGTGTGGTGGCATGCTCCTGTAGTCCTAGCTACTCAGGAGGCTGAGGTGAGAGGATCACTCAAGCCCAGGAGTTCAAGGTCACAGTCCAGACAACAGAGTAAGACCCTGTCTCTTTATGAGGGAAAAAAAATAAAAAGAAAAGAAAAGAAAAATGAAAAAGAAAATGAGGAATCAGTGTACTCAATTTCAAGACTTGTTACATACTTGCAATAATCAAGACTGTGTGGTATTGGTGGAGGTATAGACACAGATCAATGGAACTCAATAAGGAAACCAGATACAGACCCACACAAATAAGTCCAACTGATTTTTGACAAAGATGAAAAAGCAATTAAATGTGTGAAAGATAGTCTTTTCAAAAAATAGTGGAAAATTGGATATACACAGGCAAAAATAATAATAATAATAAATTTCGACCTATGTCTCACCATGTATACAAAATTACTCAAAATGAATCACAGGCTTAAATGTAAAACTATAAGACTTTTAGAAAATAGGAGAAAATTTCTGACATCTAAAGCTGGGCAAATAATTCTTCCACTTAATACCAAAAGCATAATCCATAAAAGAGAAAATTGAAAACCTAGACATCATCAAAATTAAAAACTTTTGTTCTGTGAAATATCCATATTATGAGGATAAAAAGACAAGGTACTGGTTGGGGAAAATATTTAGAAACCACATATCCTACAAAGGACTAGTATCGAGAATACACAATGACACTCAAAGTTTAACAGTAAAAGAGCAAACAGCTCAATTAGAAAATGGGCAAAAAGACATGAAGAGATATTTCAAAGATTATACACACATAGCAACTAAGCACATAAAAGATATTCAATGTAACTAGGCATTAGAGTAACGCAAATTAAAACCACAATGAAATATCACTACACACCTATCAGAAAGGCTAAAATGAAAAACAGTGACAACACCAAAGTCTGGTGAAGATGTGAAGAAACTGGATCACTCATACATTGCTATAGGAATGTCAAGTGGTACAGCTGCTCTGGAATAACAGTTTAGCAATTTCTTAAAAACCTAATCATGTAACCTAGCATGCTGTAATTCCTCGGTATTTATCTCAGAGAAATGAAAACTTACATTCACACAAAAACCCGTACACAAATGTTTATGGCAGTTTTATTCATAATAGCCCCAAACTGGAAACAATTCAAATGTCTTTCAACAAGCAAATAGTTAAGAAATTGTGGTACATCCATATCGTGGAATACTATTTAGTAATTTTGAAAAAGGAAATAACTATTGATACATATAACTACTTGGATGATGCTCCAAGGACCTATGCTGAGTGAAAAGGGTCAGTCCCCAAAGGTCACATACTGCATGATTCCATTTACATAACACTCTTGAAACGATGACATGGTAGAAATGGGGGAACAGATGAATGGGTGCCAGGGGTTACGGAGGGATGGGCAGGAGGGAAAAGGATGTGGCTATAAAAGGACAACATAAGGGGCCCATGTCGTGGGAGAAATGTTTGTATCTTGACTGTATCAATGTCAATTGATATTGTGATTTAGTACAGTTTTTTAAGATATTACCATTGGGGAAACTGGGTAAAGGGTACACTGGGATATCTCTGTACTATTTCTTACAACTTCATGTGAATCTACAGTTATCTCAGATAAAAAATTCTGTTAAACAGCTAGAGAAATTATTAACTTTTCTAAGATGATATTTTCACTTCTTTTCAAATGCCTTGAAATTCAGGGTGTTTTAGTGATTGATAAAGTTTTATTAGATTTGTAAATATTTTCAAAGGAAGTAAATAAGTAACACTAGTTACTTGTAGTTTCTGTGTCACTTGGATGTACTTTGTCTTTGGATATAAAAAGAAAATTCCTGATTTAATTCCAAATTATATTTAAAAAGATAGTTTCTATAAAATACCAATATATTTCAGTAGAAAATTAAGTATGCTGATAATTTTGTACTTACAAATTGGGTTAGTGGCTGGGTTACAGTTGCTAAGGACAACCTGATAGTGAATTCACTGCTTTTAAATTGAATACATATTTGTGCATTAGAATACATATTTGTAATATACAAATATACACATTCGTACATATACATGCATGTGCATATACATATACACCCATATATGTGATGTTCACATTAGTATGCAGCAAAAAAATGACAATTTTTCCAAGGCTCCTCTTTTCTGTTAAATGAATGAAAGCTAGAGAGAGGCGGCACTAGCTCTCTGTGACTGAGAGGGGCTAACAGTGGTTATCCTGAACCTGGAACTGATCACTCATTTAGGACTGTGTTTCTCAGTTTATACATCATCAAGCCACAAAGTGCAGGATTAGCAAATATAACACTGTAATTCTAATAGAATAAGTTTTTTATTCAATGATTGAAAGAATATTTTCCTCCACCACAAAGTCTTTGAAATGTACCTTATTCCAAATATAAGGTAGGGATAATATTTAGCATCAGGAAGCTACAAATCGGTCTCCTGGCTTCTTGACCTCTTACTTTATATTACATATAGAACATGTATGTCCCCCTCTGTGATATCACATCTAACAAGCACAACTGTCATGGTAAGCACACTAATATTAAGATTTTTATTTCTAGTATTGTCAGGTGAACTTCTCTCCTGTATTTCTAAGTATTCCTATTATCTGTCTCCATGTTCCCTATTTTTGATAATTACACACTTTTTCCTACAGCCTTTAATTCTCTGCATCCTGAGTCTTGCTCATTCTTATATCTAATACTAAAATTTAAATTTTATATAACTAAATATTGGTCCTAATAATGTGAAGTGAATTTTAAAAAAAAATACATTCATATCCCTGCATTCACAGACCCAGATGAAGAGGTAATTATCATGTTAGATAAAAGAGATTTCTGGAGTATAGACAGATACTAAACAACTGATTATTAATAGGTATATATGAAAAGATATTCTAACTCCACTGAGTCTGGTACTAGTTAAGCAAAGTTAGATAGCTATCTATTCACTAAGACTCCTCAGAGCTATTAATATAATTATATGTAGGCTGAATCACTAATACAGGCATATCGTAAGACGCTGAGTTTCTTGAGTTTATTTGAACCCCCGCTTTTCACATCACACACTCCAGGTGTTACGAACTGAAGGTTTATTTCAGAAACAGTGACTAACACTGAAAAGTTGCCTACCTACTTCACGAACTCTGTGCCAGGATAACATGAACGATCAGATGAGCACAAAATCAAGACACACTGAAGTTAAGAGCTCAAAAATTAGGTTCTTCCAAAAAGGGGGCTGTCGAAATAACAGGATATAAAGTTGCAGAATGCGTGGTTATCAGATGACACAGATTTCCAAGAATCAAGCGAAAGCACACCTTCCCAGGATGTCCAGAGAATAGATGAAACCAGAATCATTTATAGCACAGTTCCTTGACAACAGAAGGCTCTACAGAATAAGCGTGAAAACTATCACAAACTTGTCATGCTTTCCTCTTAATTCCCTGTGTCTCCCATTTGAACCACAATTAATCACCAGCAAAAGCCATTTGGATGAAAGTTCTCCGTAAATACTCAAGGAGATATTATCTGTGGGCCACTGAACAGTGATGAAAGTAAGGGTGGAAATTAACCAGAGCAGAAATCAACATAATTATACTTGGAAGAGGGTTTTATCATGGTTCCTTGGAATATCATGAAAATCAGAAATTCTGAAATTGAATTTTAATGATAACTAGAAAAAAATAAGAATTTTTGATAAATTTGCCAAGTCACATCAACACCAAAAGAGAATTCTGTTCAACAATGGTGCTGGAACAACTGCAGAAATTTTGGGAAAACAAACAAACTTAGCTCATAAGCTAATGGAAAGCCTCAAGCAAACATTGCTCCTTCTACCATCGCAATGAAAACAAGCCTGATAGAGTTAAGATTATAAATTTTAAAACCCCATTAGAGAATTAAAGCCATTAAGAAACATAAATGAACTGAAACTCAGGAACTAATAAATGCTTCCCTCCACCACCTCCCCCATACCCCCTACACACACACACGCACACACTTGGCCAAGAAACGAAGAAAGAGACTCACGACTGACTTCTTTCTGGATAGGACAACTAATAAAAAGAAAACTGCCATTGAGGGGAGTTAAGAGAAGCCAGAGAAACTTTTTAGAAAAGTTTAAAGATTTCGTATGCTGGTCTCTTTGTTTAGACTCCCTAAGTACTCCAGCTACCCACCTGCCAACTTTTTGCCACAGCCCTTCACTGAATCTTCACCTGGAAAAGCAATGGGTCAGAAAAAGAGCGAATCCCGCTAAAGTGTGGGAGCAGCGGGGACTACTGAAAACTGAAGGCAGGGCACAGGAACCTCCTGAAGTACTCTGGGCTTCCAATAAGCAGTAGGCAGGACTGCTGACCGCTGGGGAATAATCAAGGAGAGCAGAGAGAATTACCCCGAGGAGCCTATGCACGGGGCTTCCTAAAGTGGGTACAAAAGCAAGAGGACTTGAGGCACACACACTCGACACCTTCACTGAATATACTGCTGCAGCCTCCCATGCCGGGGGCAGGGCAGCAAGAACAGCACTAAGCCACAGAGAAGGTGGGAGTGGGACTAGGGAGAAGAGAGAATCCCCAGTAATGAAATGATCCAAACCTGGTCAATTGCCAGCTAAAACAAAACAAATGAATCAACATTCTCTTTTGGACCAAAACAAGACCAAGAATATCACGACATAAGATTCAAAATGTCCAGAACACAGTCCAAAATGATGCAACATATGAAGAACTGGGAAAATCTCAACTCATGAGAAAAAATACAAACAGATAACAACCCCTAGATGACAAAGATGTTGGAAGAGTTTTTAAAAAACAAGACTTTAAAAGAGAAATTATAATCATTCTTTAAAAAAAAGAACAAACTTAGAATGTGTGAAAAAACAGAATGTTTCAGCAAAGAAAAAGAAGACACAAGGAAGAAACCAAGAAAAATGTTAAAACTGGAAAACAGAAAAACCAAAATAAAATATTCACTGAATTGATTCCATAGCAGAATGGAAATAACCAAGAATTAATGAATGGGAAAATAGATCAATAGGAATTATTCAATCTGTTCAAAAGAGAAAAAAATGAAGGACAACACTAGAAGTTCTAGCATTCACACCACAACAGTCTCAGAAAGAAGAAAAGGTGTGGGACAAACATACATATATTTAAAAAAATGATTTGGTGAAAGACAAACTCACCAATTCAAGAAGCACAGTGAAATCCAAAGAGGATAATTTCAAAGAAATCTATGCCCAAGCACATCATAATCACACTGCAGGAAACCAAAGACAAAATGACGATAATAATCCCGAAAATTGCCAAAGAAAAAACTGAGGAACAACAATCCGAAGAGAGACTGTGGATTTTTCATTAGAATCATGGAAATGAGAAGGAAGTGGAACATATTTGAAGTTCTGAAGGGAAGGAACTACCAACAAATATTTAGAAAATAAAATATGTAACAAGTTTCATTTCATTAGCATCAAAAAGTAGAAAAAAAAATAAGGTTAAATTTAAAAATAAGATGTCCAGGATCTCTACATTGACAACTATACTAAAATAATGCTGAGAGATATTAAGGAAGATCTAAATAAATGGAGATTTACATCATGTTTAAGGATTAAAAGATTCAATATTTTAAGATGTCACTTCTGCCTACACTGATGAAAAGATTCAATGCAACTATAAACGGTCACTGGAAGTATAGTGAGGAAACTGACGAGCTGATTCTAATATTGACATGGAAATTAAAGGGACTTAGAATAGTGTAAATGTCTTGGAAAAGAACAAAACTGAAAGACTTATTTTAAATTTTGTTACAAAATCACAATACTCAAACAGTGGTATTTGCAAAGGACAGAGAAATAGACTATAAAGGAGAAAAGTGAGAGATCAGATACAAACTTGTACAAACAGAGGCAATTAATTTTCAATAAAGGCGCCAAAGAAATCCAATAAAGTAGACTTATTTCAAAAAATGATACAAATATGTGGATATCTATATTTTTAAAAATAAATCTCTACCCTTAAAACACACATAATAGATAAAAAATTAAGCCCCAACGGATCATACACTGAAACATAAAATCCCAAACTATAAAGCTTGTAGAGGAAAACACAAAATATTATTTTTGTAAACACGGGGTAGGTAAAGATTCTTAGAATACAGAAAGCACAAGTTTGTAAAAGAAATAAATACAACTTCAACAGTAGACTGCTTCTTTTCATCAAAAGACACCATTATTTAAAATGAATAAACCAAAGAATGAGAAAAAAATTACAACACATACTTGACAAGAGACTTGTATTCAGAATATATAAAGAACCCATGCAAATCAATAATTTAAGAAAAAAAGCAGTCACCTCCCTCAAATACGCAGAAGAACTTACAAGATATATAAACGGACAATAAGTGAATGATAAGTGCTCAACATCTTTTATCGTCACGGAAATGCAAATTGAACCACAATGAGATACCACTGCATATCAACTACATTGGCTACAACAAAAATGGACAATTTCAAATGTTGGCAAGGATATCAATAAACTAAATCTCTCATATATTGCTGCCATTGGAAGTATAAAATATATTAATAACAGCTACTGTGAAAAACAAAGCAGCTATTTCTTTTCAAGTTAAACATACACTTCCCATAAAATCCTGCAATTCCACTCCTAGTTATTTATCAAAGAGAAACAAAAATATATGCCTAGAATAATGATTTGCACATGAATGTTCATAGTAGTCTAATTCACAATAGCTACTGGAAACCACTGAAATGTTATCAATAGGAGAACAAACAAAGGGTGTGTATTTATACAATGAAAGACTACTCAGCAACGTAAAGGAATGAACTACTTACTAATACGTATAATGACATAAATCTCAACAACATTATGCTGTGTGGGAGAATTAAGACACAAAAGAGTATGCACTCTAGATTTCATTCATATGAAATCCAAGAATCGGCAAAACTATTACTAATTTAACAAATTCAATGCAATCTCTTTCAAAACTCCAGCTAGCTTTTACTTTTTTGATGAAATTAACAAGCTGACACTAAAATTCATGTGGAAATGCAAAGGGCTTAGAATAGCCAATAAATCTTGAAAAAAAAGAACAAAGTTGGAGAAAGGACACTTCTCAATTCCAAAACTTACTATATGGTACTTGTGTGAGTTGATGACTACAGTAATCTAGATAGTGTGTTACTGACCTAAGTACAGACATATAGATCAACTGGATAGAACTCAAAGTCCAGAAATGAACCTTCAGATTCACGTCAACCGATTTTCAACAAGGGCCCCAGCACAATTCAATGGGGAAAAAATAGTCTTTTCAACAAACGGTGCTAGGATAAGTGGATAGCCACACGCAAAAGAATGAGCTTGAACCTCTTCCGCAAACCACTCACAAAATATAGCTCAAAATAGACCACAGACCTAAATAAATGTAAGGGCTAAAACCATAAAACTCTTACAGGAAAATCTTTGTGACCCTGGGTTAGGCAAAGCCTTCTTAGATATGATACCAAAAGTAAAATTGACAAAAGAAAAAAATCAGGGTTCTTCAAAATTAAAACCATTCATGTTTTAAAGGACACCAGCAAGAAAGTGAAAACAATACCTAAAAAATGGGAGAAACTATTTGAAAATCATGTATCTCATAATGGACTGTTATGTCCACAAAAAGAATTTTATAAGAATTTCATAGTGGCCTTATTCATAGTAGGCCAAATTGGAAAAAATTCAAATATCTGCCAAAAGGAAAATGGATAAACAAATTGCAGTATATTCATACATTAAATACTACTGAGCTATTTTTAAGAAAACCAACTACCATAGTCCCCCCTTATCCACAGGGGATGTGTTCCAAGAGTCCCAGCAGATGCCTAAAATCACAGATAGTACCAAACTCTATATATATTATGTTTATATATATATATATGTACCTATAACGTTTAATTTATAAATTAGACACAGTAAGAGATTAACAGTAATAGAACAATTATAACACTATACTCTAATAAAAATAAAATAAGGGTTCCGTGAACACAAGCACTGTGATACTGTGATAGCTGATCTGATAACTTATCCGGCTACTAAGTGACTAACAGACAGTAGCATCTGTAGCATGGATCCACTGGACAAAGAGATGACACGTCCCAGGACGGGGTAGGGCTGCAAGGCATTTCATCACGCTAGTCAGCATGGCACACAATTTATAACTTATGAACTGTTTATTTCTGGAATTTTCCATGTCATATTTTCAGACCACAATTGACTGTGGGTAACTA
>RJWJ010042023.1:0-13052 GCA_004363605.1 Indri indri | reverse complement strand
AGCTCAGAACCTGTGAAAGTCTGTGCAGACTGAAGGAGAGCGTGACCTCAGCAGTTTGGCCCCAAGTTCATGAATAGACAAAGACGTGATTTCAAAGCAAAAACAGCCCTATAGAATCCATCCTGTATTCCAGACAGCTGCTTTCATTGTTTCTTAAAGGTCAGTGGGTTTTTAAACTAAACAGTTGGAACTGGAGGAAATCATGATGTTAGTCATTGTTTATTTTACCATATTATCTCCCCACATCTGTGGTCTTCTCTGTTTAGACTAAATTTGTTCACATCGTTTTCCTGCTATGTCAATTGTATGGGCTTTCTTAATGTGAAAAAAATTACAAATTATTGTTGCTTTAAGACAACTTATACAAAATGTAAATGTTATCCTAATTTGGAAAATTGAATAAAAAATGCTACAAGGAACTAATCTACTTGCTACTTCTTCATCTAATTTTCCAATAGGGTAACATCCATTCACACAGTATCTATATTGCCATTTAGTGTAAAATGCAGCTACATCAAAAATTATACCTAGGACTGAGCAGAAAGAGTGACAGTGTCTGTTCACCAGTGATGACTGTGCCCCAGCTGTCTTTGTCTAGACGGCCATCTTCTCTGAGCTCCTGGTTGGCTGGATCTTCTATCCATCACTTCTATTTCACACACTTGCTAAAGGCCAAATCATCTCTCCAGGAAAGATGCTGCCACCCGGCAGTGTTTGGGGGAAGACAATACGGGGCACCTCCTAATCACCTCCCCCCCTAAGGGTTATAAAATGTGTTTTTATAACTCTTACTCAAGCCAACCAAGGAAACACCTGCTTCTGCCAATGACAGAGGCTAAGAAATCTGCCTGTAGAGACAGCTTCCCAGAGGGTGGACCCTGGGTCCCAACCCCAGCTGTCCCCCTCCAGGCTCAGGAGGAGGTCTGCTGTGGGGAGCCAGCTGAATCACACAGGACCAGCGCCACACACATGCAAGCCTGCTGACTGAGGACCATCCATGTGCACTTTGTATACACAGTCCCCTGACCCTTTTGTGGCCACTTTTCAGATGGCCAGTGTGGGAAGAGGAAGTTTTGTTGTTTTACCAATAAAAGCATTCCAAGACTCACCAGAGTAAATTAATTATCATCAGTGATGGGTCCGTTTCTTGTCCACAGGACAATGATGTCCTGAGATCATGCTGCTTAAGACAGACTGGGGTGGGAGGCAGGGGGAAGGATGCAGTCAAAGGGCAAGGGACCTGAGTCCAGAAGATGTGGACTCTTTACATAGCACGTGCTATTGCATCTGAGAGCCCGAGAGGAGGCTGTCCATTACAAAGGCAGTCATCATTGTCACTAGATGGGCGTGCTTGATAAAGGATTCACTCAGATGTTGTTACACACCCGGGGAAGGCAGGAAACGGAATGTCAGAAATAAACCCACAGCACATTAGGTACGTTGTAAGATGTCAATAAATACTGTGAGCTGATAAAATAATTTGGGGATCCTAACCAACCTTCCAAGTTGAATTGAATTTATGGTTAAATCAGATATAGAAAATACTTCTTCGAAGAAGAATCTTTTGATAACTTTTAGTTTTATCAGGTAAGCTACCTCTAACCCCAAAAACATTTTATCCAAACAATTGTTTTGGCATAGAAACAGGTACTCTAGATATAAGTTTAATCAGCTAACTCTAATCTCAGCCTGTTCAAATTTCTAATACATTATGTTGTTAACATACAATGTCTGTATAAATAAACAGTTGGTAGAGTTTGTCAACATTTTGCATTATACTGAACAGTAGAATTTACAAATGCGTATCTTATGCAGCCCAAACTGAACTGAGCAAGTGGTGATTTGAAAAAGGAGGGAATAGCTTCTCCCTTCAAACACACACACACACACACACACACACACACACACACAGCATATATGTGTGACTATTAGGGTGGCCAGATTTAGCAAATACAAATACAAGACTTGCATTTAAGTTTGAATTTCAAATAAGAAATGAATAATTAAAAATTTTATTATAAATATGCCTTATGCAATTTGGAACATAATAATTTTTGGAAAAATTATTTGTTATATATCTGAAATTCAAATTTAACTGGCCATACTGCATTTTATCTGGCAATCATAATTATTACATATACACATGTACGTATAGACTATATATAATTTGTATGTTAGTTTTAGAGATTTTGTCTGTGTTTGTAGGAGGGAGAGAAAACAAATCTGTAAGTTCAAAAAGAACTGAGTGTAAAAAAAATCATGAAATTTTCTTGAAAAAAGTATCCATATTCTCCCTAAGCATATATATTTCCTGAAATAAACTTATTGATATTTTTTAAAAATAACATTATCGTAAGTGAAAATGGTCTTGCCAACATGTTAGTACTGACATTCTACAAGATGCCTGCTAACATTCTTTTCATACATTTCCATAATTAGGATACTTTAGAATCCAAAATTGGGATACAAAAATTTAAGAGAAAATTGTGTGTGTGTTTGTGTGTGTGTGTGTGTGTATTTATTTATTTACGAATGAAAGCTTCCCCACTTGCAAGCTGTAATGACATCTAACAAATTAGCCTGAGCCTATTCCTCACTTGTAAGGTGGGAAAACAATAGTATCTACCTCCTAAGATACTGCTGTATAATAAGATATAATGAAAACAAGGTCTTTGTTAAATGTGAAAGCAAATATCATTATTAAATTGATAACAACTTAAGCATTGAAAATAAAAAGACAAGTGCAAGATTCTTTCACACCCTTTCTCTCCACCACACCTGTAAGAATAATACACACCTAACACAGTATGGCACCTCCCCATGCAGACCTGGGTCTTAAGTTTAAGATTCCAGGCCTTCTAAAAAACATTTCAGAAAAGATATTGCTAATTGCCAATTGAATGCAGAGAACATTTCACTAAAGAGGAAATTGTAAGTATTTTATAGAGGCTCTCCAAGACCATACTATTTTCCAAGATATTACTATATAAACCACTTTAAAGAAACCTCATGCAAACAATATGATGGTCATATTCTCCTTCTTCATGCCTCTATGTCACTACAAACCTAACCTTCACATTCCAGTTAGAAATATATACAATTGAGTCTTGTTATCTTCTATAATGTTGCTGTGAACACAGAATTAGTGAACACTAAACCATTGCTCCTACCGGAAATACAGGGTTAGGTTCCTGCAAGCCTCTGGTTACAGTATTGTTGCCAACCAATCAATACATAACCTTATTTCACCTGTGTTGCTGTTTAAAGACATCTTATTTAATGTATGTTGTTGACTCAGAAACATTGAACTCACAGCCAACAGCACTATTATTCAGGCCTGAAAAATGGTTTTTGAACACATGTATTTTCTCCATAAGGTACATCATAGCCTCCTTGTGCTGTGAAACACTGGATAGCAATTCAGCACCATTCATGCAGGCCATTTTAAACTGTGAAATCACAAAAAAGGGCCCAAAAATGTGTAAAACATGGCACCAAATAGTCTGTAAAAAGGACACCTGTTTACGGTATGAGAGCTGAAAGAAGGCGGTGCATTTGCCTGTGCCACCTCAGCTGGGAACCTATGCATCAGGCAACTCAAATTTTCTGCAGTCTGTGCATGTCCACGAATGACCCTGAAAGCACTCTGAGTATTAATTTGGGGGTTACAAATAAATTTTAGCAGGGAGGCAAATTCATAAATACGGAATCTGTGAATAATGAGAATTAACTATATTTAGACTTTAGAAGGTATCCTACAAAATTAATTTGTACTTTAGGATCAACAACTAGCCAGTAAATTTCTGGATCATAGGGGCTATGTCTATTTAATATTTTGGCTTACTGTTGTATTACCAGTCCCCAATACAGCATTTGGAAAATGTAGATGCCACAGAAATATTTGTCAAGTGAATGAATGAATCAATCAACCAACAATCTATCCAGTTCACCACTCAGTGTAGTTCTATCTTCCTGTGATGGGATGTCCCATGAACAAATGTACAGGACTTGTTCATTCAGACTCTGTTAGGGTACTACATACAAGGGCAAAAGTCAGCAAAACTCTGGATCGCAAATATATTTAAATTTCCCAGGTAACTATTTCCTAATCCCCTTCCTTGTTCCAACCTGCTGTTCCACATTTCCAAGCACAAAGCCCAGCCCACCTTTCAGAAGCCTGTCTTCTTATTCCCTGCTGCACACACATGGGCCTATAAAAAGCCTTTGTGCAAACTCTAGCTGCTGAATATTTCATGAGCAACATATGGCTAAATGATAGACTCGGTTACTGCTATTAAAAAACAGATGCAGCCCAGTCAGCACCTTGTCACTGTTTTCAGCTCACTTGTGTGGGACAAGTGTTGACTACACCCTTGTTTTTATGAAAAAGTGGCCAGCATGGTCTACATCCTCCATCATACGTTTCTAATAACCTGGCTGTTGAATGAGCCTGATGATAGATAAGTCACCAATCCTTACCTGTTGCACAGACAGCCAGCAAGTAATCGTGGAAGCGAGAAAGAGGGAAAGGCCTCAAGGCAGCATGTGGCAGGTGGTGCCTTTGCTGCAGCTCCACAGAGTCTGCTCAGGTCTTGCTTTATATGAGCCACCTCCTCTGCTTCCTCCGTCTCTGGCACTTTTCATGGCCTGACTGCTTTCTAACTCTCAATACAAGATGAAGCAGTATGGACCTAACTCTCCCTACAGGATAAAGAAGTATGGATCGTTTCAACCATTTAGTTCTGCACAGAAAGGTCATACCAAGAAGGCAGAGGCAGGCCAGGCCTCTCACAGATAGTGGCCTGACCTGCCTTGCTCTAGGAGCCGGGCTGTACAACTGTAAGAGAAGGCTGAGGAAGGTGGAAGAGGGAATGCATGGGGCATGCGTGGGAGGGCTCTTCCTCAGGAAAATAGTGTGTTGCTCCAAAACTTGTCTTTGCGGTGCTCTCCCCTACTGTTTTCTGCAGGGCCACTGCAAGCCCACCCACGGGCCTCCTTAATATTTTAGTTCATTCAATTCTGAACTAGAATATTAAGTCTTGGTAGCAAAACAGGGGCCAGATTTCAGCCTTCAGTCAGCCTCTCGCCCTCAGGACCTGCCCAGCCACACTCAGCAGAGCCATATCCCTACAGGTGCCTTCCAGGGGCCCCTTCACTCATGGCACCTCTCACCAATGTCATCCTTGCTCTCAGAGGCTGTACACGAACTTGGCAGAGATGTTAGACAGCCAGCTTAGGTCACAAAAACAGCCCCTGAGACGGAGACTTGCAAGTGGGTGCTTCATGGGGAGAGCATCAGGAACAGCAGCAGGAGGGAGGGAGAGAGCAAGAATGGAGAGAGGGAGGAGGCAGGGGGCAGTGCAGTCCAGCAGAGGTGCAGCCCATCCCAGGGAAAGCTCTGGAGCTGAGACATCCCTGGAGAGTTGTCCAGAACACGGCAAGGGGACTGGGTCCTTGAAGCCCCGCAGTGACTGCTCGTGGAAATGGGAGCCACACCGGCAGGAGGGGCAAACCTTGGGTAAGGCAAGATCTTTTTAGCTGAGACCAGTTCCCAGAGACAGACGCAGCTATGAGCCTTCAGCTACCAACACCCCAGGCAATAGGGGTCCTAGGGAGGTACAGCATGGTTAATCTGGGTAGGGCACCGTAACAGCCACTACAGGGGAATTAGGGGGCGCATCCCAATAACAGCTAGGGGACTACTGTGCCAGGTTTCCTTGCATTTTAAAAGAGCAGTTTTCATCTGCAGAAGCCATTACACCCCAAGGAACAGTGATAGATTAGTGAAGACATTGGTATTTGAGGATGACATTCCTTTGCCCCTAATTGTGAGTGATCCTGTAACACTGGTAATGGCCTGTCAGCTGCAGGGGAGGAGGACAAAGAGGCATCCTGAAGACTCAAAACCCACACGCCATCCCAAGCACATACACGCTCACATACTCCAGGCCTTGCTCCTTCAAGGGTGCAGCTTCGGGAAGGGGCTCCAGGCCACCCTACCTGGTGCCACCGGATGGGGCTGGGTGTGGACATAAAGACCATGGCAGCCACCATGGTGACCAGCGCATGTACCGCCTCTTCCAGCCTGATAGCCCCAATTCCTAAGCACCCGAGAAGATTGCCGGTGCCTTTCCCTGAATGTCTTTTATGTTTACACAGTACTGGCAAGCTGAAATGCAGAAAATAAACTTAGACAAAATTAACTTTAAAAAAATATGGAGAAAGGGAAGAAGAGAAGGAAGGACTAAATGTTGACCTGTAAGATTGGATGGACCAGCTTACGCTTACTTGTGGCTCTGGAACCAAGCTGACTGCCTGGCCCATTTCAGACACTCAATGATGCTTATTCAGAAACCAAAGAAAATTAATGCATATTTTGTACCAGTTACCTCAGTATAGTTATTTGTCTTTCCTGCTTAATGCTGAAAAAATATACTAAAAAGTAGCTTAAGGTACGATAATTCTTTACTTAAATATTGTAAGACAAGTGGACAGTGTACATAATCTCTACATTTATTTTCACTCTGTTAATTTTATAGTAAGATACTACTGTAGAATGAGGGAAATGCTTATGTAGATAACTGAATTATTTATATTAGAAACTTTCACTCATTGAATCAATTTTTAACACTGTTAGTGTCAGGAATTATTCAGTATCCCCTGTGAATTTCTCAGTTTTCTTATCTGTAAATTATAAATAATACTAATACCTGTCTCATAGGGGTGTGTAAAGATTAAGTGAATTACTATTAAGAAAGCTTGGGGTAGTTTCCTGGAATACAGTAAGCACTATATAGGTTTCCTGCTTATTCTTCTTATAATTAATAATTAGCGTTATTTGAAAGTTAAGTGTAAGTTTTCATCTCAAAAGGTTATTTCACACGAATCTGTACAAATACAAGGGAGTCTGTTTAGGAGAAACAGTTACACATGCATTAAAGCCCAGACACTCTAACAAATGATTCCATCGGAAATTAGTCTTGTCCAGCCAAAACTGAAATGCATTGACTCAAAATAATACACAAGCAAATCAACTATAATTGAACACTTTTAAAGGGAAGATAAATTTTAAAAGTCAGAAAGCAGCTATGTTTCCTCCTCTAGAGCATTTCATCCATGTATTCAGCACAGATCACAGGCCTGACCAGTGACCCATGACTGTACACTGCCAATCTCTCAGTGTTCCTCCAGCATCAGTGCCCAGCACTCCACGTTCAAGGAAACCAGGAATCTGAGAATTCAAGGAACTTGCCCAAGGCCACGCAGTTAATAGATGGCAGAGTTGGATTCATATCCTGAGGACAGAAGGCCTGTCCTATGTACCTTTGAAGCCCAATTGCCTAGGACAAGGCCTGACAGGGTAGGCACCAGGGAATGTTTGTGAAATGAATAAACAAAAGAATCATCACTTGAAGAGATGATCAACAAACCTATATCAGTTCAAGTTGAAATAACTCACCCTAATGACAGGGCAGCATTTAAATAGAAGGTGAAGTCATATTTTAGATAAAGCTTATCATAGCCAAATAAAGCAAAACATTTACGCTCCTAAAATCTTTTCTTTAGTCATATTACACAATGACCCAGTGTTTCCTAAGCTGAGAATTATATGTTGTCTGAAACTCTCTCTCCCTGAGTGAATAGCATGTGCCAAATTTAAAGCAACAATGAACTATTACATCTGTACTATCCCAAAAAAGAACAGATAAAATAACCTAAAAGACTATAATTCATTTATTCAAAAATTCAAGAAACAGACATCTAATTTTTTTAGAATTCCTTTTGGTGGTGAGCTGATATTGATAATAAAATACTTACCCAATAATTTACTCAATTAAATATTTCCTGTGTTTTGCTTTATTATGACATAGTAATAATAAGCCTAATGGTATAAAGACTGTTTTTAACAAAAACCAGATGTAAGCAGTTTTAAATATCTGCTACTATTTCCTTTCTGATGTCTAAACATGTCTTTACAAGTTACAGACCTCTTTGCCACTTCATGTAGCAAGCTGAACATCATTTTTCTTTTCTCAGAGTGCCATTAGTGATTCTAGTAAAGTGTATCCTGGGTCAGAACTCCAGGATAAGGTCCTTTTGATGTTTATTTTACCCACACGCACACATAATGTGATTACTTTTAAGGTTAGTATAATTTCCTTTTAAAGCAGGACTCTTGTTCAAAGCTGGGTAGAATAAAATATGCTTTTTCTATCATCTCAGGACAACTTTTGCAACAGTTTACAGAAGTTAACTTGGCCTGCTAAAACTTTCACTTACTTACAATTGTCACCAAAACACAGTAAGCCCCTCCTTTCCTACCCCTTTTTAATTCTCTCTCCCCAAATGTTGGAAAAGATCACAATAAACAGAAAATATATATATATATATATGTATAATATATATAAAATAATATATAATAACTTTTGAGTATAAATGAAAACAAATATATTAGGGGAATTGCTACTTTGCTCAAAACAATGCAAAGTTTATTAGAAAACAAAAACCAAAAAGATATTTCAGAGACCTACACCTTTCAAAATAAGGAGACAAATCTTGTCCACAAAACCACATATTGAGAAGCATTTTGAGGACAAAGCCTGAAAGCTGGCAGCGTGCAGTTCTGTTGCTATTCCTCTGGCAATTGCACTGGCCTCAGCAAAGAACTGGGCCCACTATCTTTGCTTCACTTACTCCTGGGGGAGCTCACCATCATAAATAAACAGAGAAGACTTAAGAAAGACCCACAGAGGCACGAGAAATCCTTCCCTTTCATCTACCACTGGGAATTTTGTTCTCATCTACTACAATGTTGTCCAATCTCAGAGAACATCAGAACAAAGGCTCTCAGAATGAGTACAGGTTCTTGGACGAGAAGATAACTTTGTCCTTATTAATGATCACATACTTTGGACAGCAACCATCACTGTGCCCCTTAGCATTTGTGTATGTGTGTGCAACATAAATGTTTCATATGAACTGATTAGATGATGCTTTTAAGATATTCTGGCCACAGGGCAATGGCTAGTGTTGCTCAGGAAGTGCTGTAGTCTTGTAATTTGGCGTATATCTCTTTTCAACTACTCCCCAGTAAGTAAATGAAACTCCCCAAAAAGGAATGGATACGACCTGCCTATCCACTCCAGCCTGCAAGGCATACATTAACAAGGAAGGATAACTTGCTGACAGGACTGAGCAAGCAGACGGAAGCAATTTCCAGCAAGAAGCCAATATCACACTATAGCTGCATGTGCATATCTCCCATCCCAGACTGTGGGCACTTTACTGATAATATTAGAACTATCAATTATTGTGAGTAAATGGAAGGACGTTTCTGTTGAAACCAACCAAAAAAGGCTCTGGACTTTGAACATTTACAGAATCAGAAACTAAGAACTTACGATCTAGCGCATGAAATGAGGAAGAGTCTACCCCAGCTTTGGGGGAAAGTGCTCCATGGATACATGGAAAGCCTTGGTGAAGCGGGAAGACAAAAGAAAAACAGGAATCTAGACTGGTCAAAATGTGCCTCTCACTGAGGCAGTTTCAATTCCTTGATAGGAGTAAAGAGCTTTAATATAGTGCCTCCCTATGTAGGATTCCTAGTTTGTTCAGTGGATTTATACTCCAGTCAACTTCATAATATTAATAATTTTTTCATTTCAGGATGAAAGTTATGCCTTTGCAATAAAATAGTCTTTCTGTCCTCTAATAAAATGAGTTAGCACATGAAGAATGCACGGAATGGTACCTGGCTTATAGGAAATGTGACAAAAAGCTGGCTATTTTTGTTATTATTAACATCCTCAGTACTTGCGTTAAAGCACCTCTCTAAATTAATATCAGAGTCTCTGGGCTGGAACAAACAGGTACTCATTGACTTTCATAGTCAAGATTCTAGGATAGATCTAGTGAATGAATACTTCCTCAGGATGCTGCCTTCTCACTGGGATATCTCATTTCATAACCACATTCAAGATCATGCATAGCCATCATGGAAAGACACATATTTATTCCATGTGTATCAGTCATGCTGTTCTCATTCCAGTAAAACTCAAACCTCCTCATTCACAATGAGGAGTGACCTTCAGACCCTTTGTCTTATACTAAATATTCTGTTTTTTTAATTCTAAAATTGACACGTCTATTTTAATCACCAGTTTTCCCCCATCGAGCTTGACTCCAAATGCTATACAATTTAAACACTGAGCCTGTTCAAGGCAAACTCTTGAGACAACAGGAAAGGAGATCAGTTTAGAGAAATAACAGTACCACTGGAATAAGTCGTTGGCTTCCAAAGGTAACTACTGTGTTGAAAGAGCTACCACTCAAAAAGATATATAAAACCCAATGTGTCTGAAAGGCTACTCTACGGAGGGGTCATGTTTTCTTCACCTTCTCATCCTCCACAAATCCAAACATAGTGTTTTGTGAAGGACGGGCTTTCAATTAATATTTGCTGACAGAAATAACGAGTCACACTTAATATGATGTATTCTCTATATAACATACACACATGCCATCACTCTGCACCAATATAAATTAAAATATCTCCCTTAAATATACTCAAGTTATCTCTCCAGACCCTCGTGCCCAGAGCCTGGTAATCTATCAGCCAACAAGTATTTATTAGGTGACTAGGTTTCGCTCTTCCCTTGCAAATCCCCAGAGGATTTAGCTCTTATCCAGGGCATGAGTCAGAAGGACACAGTGGCTAAGAATGGGGACCAACCACACAGCACCTGTGTGTCCCAAGGTTAGCTATGAACCCACCTGGAACTCATTCTTCATCTGTAATATGAGGATTTTTGATAATAGTTTTTAATAATAATAATAGCTCCCTCAGAAGTTTGTTGTGAGAATTAATTAATGCACATAAATAATAATATGAACTTAGTAGATAGTGCTACTACTGGCTCTCTATTAATAGGTTAATTAACCCAAATATTATTTAACAAAAAAAAATCATAACTATCAGCTGTATCACTGAAAAACTTTGGAAATTACACAATTCCTTGGTAATATTTAGAGAACACTAATAAAATCCTCTGGTAAAGGCTGACTACAGTCACACAAATGAGAATGAGATTTCTAAGTTCAGCTCACTCTGGCATTCAAAATAATAATATTATACTTCAAAATAATGACAATATTATTAGCCAGTATTCATTGAGCACTTACTATGGCATTCTTCCATACTGCATTATATTTTACTACTTATATTCCATCCAAACAACATACAAACTCTTCCACCATACTGACCAATACATTATACTCACTATATCATAAAGTATAAGAAATCTATTATGTACCTGGTTAAATAACTTAATACTTCATTCATTTTCAGTTCTTAGGCCACCTAAAGTTAATTATGTATTAGTTAATAAGTTTAATGGAGGGCAGTCTCAATCCTAATGAAAGCACACTGTGAACAACAAGAAAATGTTCATTTCCTTTCCTACAGTATTACATGCTTAAATAAAATGCCCATACTTGTAAAGTGAAAGCATAAAACATTTTTTAAAAGTCTTTATTTCTCAATTACTCATGATCCTCTAATCCTAATTAAATCTGAGACAGCCAAATCTCATGGTCTGTGATACCCCAAGCTTCTGTCTCCAGAGAACTTCTGTATGCAGTAAACTATTCTATGATCTTTACTACTATGAAGATTGAGGTAAGCATAGGACTATAGCCACGTTCATAAATGCTTCCAGAACTCCAGACTCTGGAAATAAATTCATTCCATGCATAAATATTTACTGTATGCCTACAATACATCAGGCACTGTTCTAGGTCCTAGAAATACAACAGTAAACAAAACAACATATCCTGGCCATCTTGACGTTTCCATACTAGAAGGGGGAGACAAACTAAACAAATGTATTAAAATGGGGCTCTGACTCACTTTCAGGTGAGACCCTGAAAGGCTGAGGAACCAAGCTTTTGTGCCAAACACGCCCTCATTCTCCAGCGAATACTACAACAAGGAGCATTTATTTCAACCTGTGGCTCCCCACCCTGTGGAGAATAAGAAAGAATCAATGTTGGAGAAGCTGAGAGTTGACAACGCACGGAAGAATTCCAAACTAGAAAGAGGAGCCTCAACGAGATGACCCTGCGAGCTTAGGGAAATGCTGGTCTGAGAAATCCAAGGGCAAGAAAAGAGGTTGGTTGAGGTGGCTGTGAGCGCAGAGGTGAGGGTTTGCTGAGGGAAGTAACTGCACAGTGACTGATGGCAGACCAAGGGGGCTGCTCCCTGTGCCATGTGTGTGTGCGTGTGTGTGTGTGTGTGTGCGTGTGTGTGTGTGTGCGTGTGTCACAGAAAAGAGAGAGAGAGAGAGAGAATCAACCCTTCTGGAGCTGACTTAAAGTCACTTTGCCCAAGAGGGACAACAGGAAAGGTGGCCAGCATTGGGCCAAGGAGATCAACCTGTAGGGGCAGAACGTCACCTGTCAGGGGCCCTGCTGGCCTGGCAAGGGCTCCACACTGTCACCTACCACCCGCCACACCAAGTAAGACTTGGCCCAGCTTAGGGCAGGAGCAGCCAGGATGGCGGAGGCGCAGAGACACGAGGAGGTCAGAGAGGAGCCCCCGGCCCCGTCCCCTCTCCAGGCTTCCACAGGCAGTGGCACACATTGGGGAGAAGCTTTAGCTTTAAATAACATCTTATAGTTCTAATTGTTGCACTGGCCTGGGGATATGAATTACTGATCAGAGACAGACTGGGGCACTAAAGTGACCACAGGACATTTTATTATCTAAGAGTTAGCAGATGAGCTCTGTGGACTGCTTAGAATTTCACCCAGTCACAGAGGAACAGCTATATGGCCAGGGTCCTCAAGCCCAGCTCTCGCTATGGATTGGCTGCACAAATAAGTTCAGATAGCTATAAATATTGAGAAAAAAGTTGGAATGGGGTAGTGAAGCTTCAGCTAGGGAGGTAAGGGAAGGTGGTTCTAAGGAGGGCCATGTGAGGTGAATCTGAATTGTGGGAAGAGGGCACCCACTCAAAAGAGCACCCCAGGAAGAGAGAACTGGGAAGGTACAC
>RJWJ010042022.1:0-13241 GCA_004363605.1 Indri indri | reverse complement strand
TTATCCACTATCTTTTCTTTAGAGAAAAGAAAATTTCAAAACAGTTTATAAAAAGTGTAAATCCGCCAAGCATATACTCCTCTGCCGCCTCTCAAGCACCCTTCTCCTCACTGGCCCTGGGCAAGCCAGCTTCTCTCTACTGGCTAGGAAGTCCCGGCTGCAGGGTTACCAAGACGACCGGCGAGTAAAGGGGGAAGACACTCACCAAGGACGAGGGGAAAAGGCGGGCGAGAGACACAGAACACTGATCTGGCTCCCACCCCTTGCCATCCACCCAGAGCTCAGTCACTGCCTTGCTGTCTTTAAACAGGAAGCGCCAGGACAGCCACGAACAGTCCCAACACCCCACCCGAGCCTCGCCAGTGTCTAGACGCACGAACCAGCTCAGAAAAACTTACCATTTATGGATAGGGCCTATCAGGTGCCAAGGGCTTTTCCAAAGGTCATCCTTTATTACTGTTATTATCGCCATTCACATTTTATAGACGGGAAACGGAGGCGAGAGATTAGAGCTCACGTCTCTTGGCTCCCAGGCCGTGTGCTCGCTTTACTTTGCCGCTCTGCCTCTACTGGTACCAGCGAAATAACCAGAAGTCCTGCTGCTAGTTCAAGCTAATTGCTAACTAGCTCAGGCCCCCCAAACCTTTCTGGGTGGTTGTCCTTCAGCCAAGAAATTGACAGGAGCAATTCTCACACACCAGAGAAATTCAAGCCCATTACTTCTTGGTCAAAGAGGCAAAGACTGCAATCAGCCCTGCTGACCCCGGACCAAGCAATCATGTGCTTTAAGGCAATTGCAGGAATGGAAACAATCCCAGTTAATAAACTTACAATCTGCTGCTCTTTTCCTTTCCTTCCTTTTCGCTTCCTCCCCCGTCACAGTTTTCTTACCTTTCCCAGCATCAACTTTCCCCACAATATATTCTGCTCTTTTTCAAGTTCTTTCTTTTTCTCCTTGAAACATTGGTAGCTCACCATGAATCTAGTTAGAAAAACTGTGCGTCTACAATATTTCTGCTTTTAATTCTCCTGCACGTTTCTTATTACAATGACACCATGAAAACATCAATCGCAAACACCAACAACAAAAATAAAACAGAAAGAGCCCACCAGCCCCGCTGGAGATGCTACTGCCAGCCCGGCTCTGCTGCGAGCTGGTGTGTCATTTGCCGTTTCCACATTTTATCCTCATCGTCTCCTCAAGCAGTAACAATTGTCTGCAGAAACACCAAGAATCCTGCTGGCAAAACAGAAACACAAACGAAGCATTGAAAATACACACCTGGAATCAGGAATCATTTAAGGAGCCCTGTCAGAAGGGTGGGGTGTGGGGCAGGAGACAGACAGACGGACATCGCACGAATTTCTGGGCTTCATTTTTTTTTTCCGCCTCCCATTTTCTAGTCACATCATGATTCCCCCTCAAATATATCACCAGGATTTTATGGCGCCCTCATGTTCTCTTTTCTTCTCTTCCCTTCTGTTCACTTCATGTTTGTTTTTATTGATTTGGGTTCTGAAAGCGTGGCTTATTTATCATGTATTTGAAAGGCACCATCTTCTTGCTCTGTTGTCACCAGGGCTGTGACATTTGTTCATGAAGGCTACAGACACACTCAGCTCCTGTTCCTCACTGTCTGTGCCTTTGGCTACCTACATCTTATTTGGGTACAAAAGTGTAGAGCAGACGACTGCATGACCACAATTACTTTCACCTTTTTGTCACTTTTACTATGTTTCTGAGCCCTTGTTTATTATTGGAATGCTGGTCATTTTTTAGCTCATGGTTTCAAAGCTTGCAAAAGTGAACATAATCCAGATAGCAGCTTACCTTGCTTCATTCAATAAGACTATCCCTGAAAAGTTGGAGCTAATGGCGTTTTTATATATCAAGTCACCTGGTAAAGTCACTAAAAAATTGCCAGTGAAAGGGATGATATTGCAAATCTCTTTCATTAAGGGAATAATTATAGTATTCTTATTTTTTTGAAATTTAGTTCTTCCTTATTGAGTTGGGCTTAACTAAGGAGTGTCTATATTTGTCTCATTTAAAGTAGCTCTCTTGGCTGGGTGCAGTGGCTCTTGCCTGTAATCCTAGCACTCTGGGAGGCCAAGGCAGGAGGATCACTTGCAGTCAGGAGTTTGAGACCAGTCTGAGCAAGAGAGAGACCCTGTCTCTACTAAAAATAGAAAAATTAGCCAGGCGTTGTGCTATGTGCCTGTAGTCCCAGCTACTCAGGAGGCTGAGGCAGGAGGATCGCTTGAGCCCAGGAGTTTGAGGTTGCTGTGAGCTAGGTTGATGCCACGGCACTCTAGCCTGGGACAACAGAGTGAGACTGTGTCCCAAAAAAATAAATATATATAAAGTAGTTCTCTTTCTTTTTAATTGCCAATTTTGATCAAGTAGGGCTGCAAATCTTAGATCCAGAAAGTTGGCCTTTCCCTAGTCTACTGGGATAGTAGCGATGGGCAGGAGGCAGAGAAGGATGGAAAGAGGGAGCTAACAGCTGGGTGGATTGGTTACACTGAGCCCAAAAGTCGTCTTTCCTTTTGGTCTGAATTCTGCCCTAAGAAGCATTAAAAAAAAAAAGAAAGAGAAAGAAAGAAAAAGAGAAGAAAAGAAAAGAAGAAAATGAAAATAACAGAAGTCCAGAAGTTCCAAATTCTTTTTTCAAAGTGTAAATAAGCCCAGGTCCTCCCCGCCCTCCACGTGGCAGGGTTCTGACTCCTGGTCTCCTGGTCATTTTCCTCAGGCCCCATCTCAGCTGTTCGATGTTCTCAAAGTGCGTTCCTTAGACTGGAACCCAATATTCCAGATAATGGTCTGAGCTGGGCTGAGTGGAATAGGATGATTTAATTACTTTATTACTTTAATTACTTTATTACTTTAACCCTAGATTTTTGTAATCGTGTTACACTTTTGGCTGTTCGGAAATTATGCAACAACTATAAAAAAACCCAGGTGTTTCCCGACAGGCAGGTAGGTGGTCAAGGCTGGCCTCTCCACCCCTGCAATGGACTTTTCGGAGCCAAAATATAGGGCCTCACATTTAAGCTTTTTAACTTCCGTCTCGTTTTTGTTCTCTCCCTTTGGCCAATTGCTCAGCCCTCACAGTTCGTTCAGGCATGGATCTGTGCGCCTAACCCTCTGGTTGTATCTTTCAACTCTTTTCTCATAAGTGAACTTCATGCCTTTGACCTTTATTTCATCGTAAACGGAACATGGGCTTTGGAGTCAGGACGGCCGGGCTCAAGTCCTGGCTCTTTCGTGCCCCGGCTGTGTGACCGTAAGCACGTTGGATATCTCTGAACTCACTTTCTTTACCCACAGACCCCGCTGGGTTCACATTAACCCGTTCATCAACAGTCTTTGAGCATCAGCTGCAACCCACCAGGTGAGTTATCTGTTGGCCCGTCTATCTTCATCTTGTCCTCTAGGGTGTCAGGAAATGCCTTGCTGAAGTCGAGCTGCACCCGCCACCCTCTCCCTACATGCCAGCTAAGGACCCCACAGGAAAAGGAAACAAACTGTCACGGGTTGACTCTCCCTTCCGGGTACTTGGGGAGATGCCAAGTGGAAGAAATTAATCTTCTCACTCACTGTCCCTCTTTAGTGTTTTCTTCCCCCCACCCTTGTGCTCTTTTCCAAGCCACAGACTTTCCTTTAGTTATGTCACTAAACAGGCTGCGGCCGCCTCACCTGCTGTGCCCCTCCCCCTCCCCCATCCCTCCTCCCTGGGGGAGCAACACCCCTGTGTGTTGAAGCTTTCTGCCGCACACTTTCTGAGGGTCATTCTCCCATTCGGAATTTGTCAATGTCACACTGTTACATGACCTCCCGGATCCACTCAAGTCTCTACTATTGTCATTTCGGGCCTTCAGCCATCTCTCCCCATCCTGTCTCTCAAAGCCGACTTTAGAATACTAGCTACCCGTGCAAACATGCTTTAGCACGTGGCTACTCGTTGTTCTCCAAGCTCCCCGTCTGCATCCTTGCCTCTGCGCTGGTCGTCCTTCTGCCATCTGACGCACACAGCTGCGCATGGTCGTGCAGGTTGTTCACTGCGCAAGACTGAGGCTGTAGTGGGGGCTGAAATTCATCCGGTGCCGTTCAAGTCCTGGTGTGGGGCTGCATTCTGCCTAGAGCTAGGAGCACATTTTTCTTACTTACACAAAGGCACCTGGTCTAGTTCAAACTGCTCCTTTAAGGCCTCACTCAGGGCCTGACCCCATCATACCCTGTGGTCTTGCACTCTCTTATTCTTGGGGACTTGATGTATCTACCCCTTGCTAGTGCTGCCACCATGTCTCGTGAGGTGGGCAAGCACGTGGGCTTTGGAGTCAGGCAGCCGAGTTCACACCCCAGCTCTACCTCTAGCTATCTGGGTGACCCTGAGCAAGTTATTTAACCTCTCTGAGCCTCAGTTTCCCCATTTTAAAAACAGGGATTATAACAGTACCTATTTCATAGTGTTCTTGGAAAGAACATATGAAATATCCATCTCAACCACTTAGTATGGTGCCTAGCACATAGTAGGTACTCAATAGTTGTTTGCTATTGTTACTCTGACAAGTTGACACTCCTCAACAGCTAACAGCTGTTGAAATGTGTTGTGGCTCACTCAGAGTGTGATTGAGAAAATGTATACCTCACTAAGCAGGGTTGCCAGATAAAATGCAAAATGCCCAGTTCAAGTTGCATTTCAGATAAACAGCCAGTAGTTTCTTAGCATGTAAGCATATCCCAAATGTTTACCTTCTCCACGGAAATCTCAAAGTGGTGGACTGGAGCATCGCTAAGAGTGCCGGCCAGGAAACATTTGCTCTTTTCACGCTTTCTTCTTGATTTTCCCTGATGTCCCCTCACCTCACACGATGCCTGTCCCACGAGATCTCTTACACGAAAATCGGGGCGTGGGCCAGCCGTTGGGGTCAGAGCTGAGGTCCTGGAGTGAAGCCATTAGATGTTCCAGTGCAGGTCGTGGTGTGTGTGTAGAGTATGTTCTCATTCACATATCCCGTGAGCTGCAGGATCCCATACCTCCTAGTAACTCTGCTTTTCTCGTGTTATTTGCTACTTTTAATATTGTGTGTGTCAAAAGGCATGCTTTTACCATGATATATTCTGGAATACTATGTGTTTTGATAAGGAGGCTTCGTATTTTGGAATTTCTGTTCTTATCAGTGAATTTTTTTGGTAATTCCTATTTGTGGTAAGGCAGGAATCCTCTAAGCCCCTTACGTATTCATATCTTTCTCTTGTGATTATTCTGGCATTTTCCATTGTTATTTTCAAATTCACCATCTACTTTCTTCTATCTATAACTTGTCAAATTTTTCTGTGCTTGGCATTTGTATCACAGTGAAAGATTCCTGGGCACCAGCCCCGGTAAATTATTACAAATTCCGTCACATAGTCACCAGGTTGACATTTACTCATATCGCCCATGTATCTAGTCCTGATGAAAAATAATCCTTGAATCGGTTGATAATATCTCATCCTTTCTTTATATGATTCGTGCCTTCCTAGAACCTTGTCTCTTCCTGGAACCATTTTAGAGGAAGTTGCTAAAAACCACCAAGAGCACCAAATGTGGTTCTGTTGTTTTAGTGATCTCTTTTTTATATTCTTTCATCTCAAATCCTGCATTACTGACTCCTTGCTCAGATTCTTCTCTCTCCTTCTTGAGTCTATCTACACTTGCAGGGAGTGATGATTTCTCCCCGAGTTAGTTTTCAGATTTTCTGCTGTTTGACCTCAAGCTCTCTCTCACCTTGTCTATGTCAGTAGTCGCTGTGCGTTTTGTGCATTCACTCAGGAAACATTTGCTAGGCCCCATTCTGTGCCAGGCACTGTGAGGAGCACGAAGGTCCGGGGTGAATTCGACAGCCTTGCCCAGACCTGGGATTGCTCAGTCTTGCAGGAAAGACGCACAGGACAACCAAACAAGTGAGATCAGCGTAATAAGGAGCCAAACCTCAAGGGTCGAGGAACCCAAAGGAGAGCCTCCTAATCCAGCCTGGGTTGGAGACAGGTAGAGGAGGGATTAGGGGAAGTTTCCCAAATGAGGTAACAATTGAGGTGAGTATTGCAGAAAGTAGCTAGGCAGAGAAGAGAGCACACAGTGCCACAGAGAGGGAACTGTGTGTGCAAATAGGAGTCGGAGACCCAACTGGTTCAGTCGTGGACTGGCAGGAAATGGAGTTGGTGATTGGAGTGGGGGCAGACCATGGAAGGCCTTGCATAGCATGCTAAGGACTTGGGACTTCACGCCAAGGGTGATGGGGAGTCTGAAAATTTGAGAACATTTGTGTTAGGGTATGTTTAATCTGATAGCAGTACAAGGATTGGAGGGCAGGGTGAGCTGGAGCTGGAGAAACTGGTGCAGTAGTCTTGGCTAGCAGCGACGAGGACCTGAGCTACCGCACTGAGAGGCACACTTTTTCTCTTGACATTGGGTCTTTCCACATGCTTTATCTCCGCGGTAAGTGCTTTACACATGTTGTCTCATTTAATACTTGCAAGAATCTGAGAAATAAGAGCTGCTATTATATCCAGCTGACAGATGAGGACGCTAAGACTCAAAGAGGTTAAACAATTGCCCAAGTTCACATGTATCAAAAAATGGTGGAGCCAGGATTCAAACTCAGCCTGTGCCCTCAACCGCCGCTCTCCCGTGTCTTAACTCGAGAGAATCACTGTGAATTACTGACCAACTGGAAGTGGCTACAAGGCAGAGAAGAGTCTAGAAAGTGCTATCCAATGGAAATAGAATACAAGTCTATCTCAAATGTGAGCCACATAATGTCATTTTAAATATTCTGGTGGTGCCGGGCTTGGCGACTCAAGCCTGGAATCCCAGCACTTCCGGAGGCCAAGGTGGGAGGATCGTTTGAGACCAGGAGTTTGTGACCAGCCTGAGCAACATGGCGAGACCCCGTCTCTACAAAACATAGAAAAATTAGCCAGGCATGGTGGCATGTGCTTGTAGTCCCAGTTACTCAGGAGGCTGGGGCAGAAGGATCACTTGAACCCAGGAATTTGAGGTTGCTGTGAGCTATGATGATACCACTATACTAGCCTAGGCAACAGAGCAAGACCCTGTCCCAAAAATAAATAAATGAACAAACAAATAAATATTCTAGTGGCACACTGAAAAGGTAAAGGGAATTATTTTTAATAATTTATCTAACCCGACATATCCAAAATATTATCATTTCAATATGAAATCAATATAAAGTATTATTGAGATATTTTGCATTCTTTCTCTTTGAAATTTGGTGTGCATTTTATACTTTCAGCACATCTCAGTGTGGACTAGCCACATTTAAAGTTCTTGGTGCAGCATGGGTCTAAAACGACTCTGATTCCTGCTATAGGCACGATGGCAGGTGGAAATAGCATTTTCTGAGATACAGGAAGAGGAGATAATTTGGGAGGAATTTGAAATGCGTGTGAAGCATCTGGGTAGAGACCCGCAGTCAAGGGTCAGATATGTAGGTATAGATCTTAGCAAAAAAAAGTCTGGATAGAAATATAAATTTGGGAGCTATTCTCATATAGGTGGTTGTTAAAACCCTGAGTAAGAAGGCACTCGCCCAGAGAGATGATGTGGAAGGACTGAGCCTTGGAAGCAGTAGGAAGGGATGGGCCGCCCTGCCCGGGTGGAGGAGAGCATCCACAGCAGCAGGCGAGGTGCCTCCCCTTTGACCGGGAAGGAAGGAGGACGAGGTGAGCCTGGACGCAGGTGAATCCGTGTAGGTAAAGGGGGTGGGGAGAGGCAGGAAGTGGGTGGCCTTCTACCCTAACTCAGGCAGGGGTTCTCTCAACTCAGTCTGTTTTCCTTCTTCTCTCCCACAGAAAAGGGCCCTCGCTTTTATTCACGACTGCTCACAAACCTGCGTGTGAGAAGGGGAGGAACAGGCAAACAGAATGTAAGTGTGTGTCCGGCACGGGACTAAAACCAGTGAGCACTCATTTCTCCTAATTGCCTCTCCTTTCCCTCTCTCTCTCTCTCTCGTTAAAGTATTTATTTCTAAATAATTATAGATCCACAGGAAGTTGCAAAAATAGTGCAAAGACGTCCCCTGTACTCTTTGCCCTCCTTCCCCCAAGGGACATGTATTACATCACCATGGTACAGTATCAAAAGCAGGAAACTGACATGGTACAATACTGTTAACTGGACTTCCATCTTCTCTTTTATTACTTCCTAGCAGGAAGAATCCTGAGTGAAAAGAATCAAAATGACATAAGATAAAATGTTCAACCAGCTCAAGAGCTTTGTGCGTGTTCAGGAGGGTTTCTCCCTGTAACTAAATGACATGCTTCAAATACAACACTAAATGTCACCGAAATGCTGGGGTCAAAAACACCTTTGTATGACCACGTGTAATTTGCACCAGCATTATGTGGTTAGATCAGGCTTTTCATTGTCTGCTAGGCTTTATCCCATCATGGAGAACAGCAAAGACGAACCGGCTGTTCTCTTGTTACCATCGGCATCTGTAATAAGGGATGTGTGGCTCAAAAGAGAAGCCACGTACCTAAGATTACACTCCTGGACCACCCAGGTCTCGCTGACATCAGGACTCAAGCTCAGTTTATGACGCCACACTATCTCTTGGCTACTTCATGCCCCTGTCTACGCAGCAGAAAACTAACGGATTAGGAGGGAGTTAGTATTCAGATAGGTGACTCCATTTAACTTTCAGGTGGGGAGAATTTCAGAGGAACCCACGGCACCCAACACAGCAGGCTCCTTAATAAATGCTAGGGATTTACTCAAACCAGCTCACTAAACAACAAACCCAGAGGAGCTGGGCACTTTCCTCAAAAGCAGAATCAAAGAAAGAAAGAACCAAGAAATCTCTTTACTTCAAGGAAATGAAAGCCAAGGAGAGAAAATTAAGCCAACTTGACTCGAACAGTGGCTGTCCATCCGCCAAGGTCCAGCCAAGGTAAATAACCCGTTTATTAACAGAGAGTGAGACAGTTCCCTGTGTTTTCACAGTAAGCGGTAATTTGTTAAGGGGTACACATGGAATGACTTTCTTCCCTGGAGATAAATGAGCTGTGGTTCTCAAAAAACAATACGTGTGGCAAGAGGTGGAAGACAAAAAAAAAAAGAAGTGTTTTATCCATTAAGATTTGAAAAGCAAGGCTCACACCTGTAATCCCAGCACTTTGGGAAGTCAAGGCGGGAGGATCGCTTGAGGCCAGGAGTTCAAGACCAGCCTGAGCAACATAGTGAGACCCATCTCTACAAAAAATAAGGAAACATTAGCTGGGCGTGGTGGTGCATGTCTGTAGTTCCAGCTACTTGGAAGGCTGGGGCAGGGGGATTGTTTGAACCCAGGAATTTGAGGTTACAGTGAGCTATGATTGTGTCACTGTACTCCAGCCTAGGCGACAGGTTGACAGAGTAAGACCCTGTCTCTAAAAAATAAAAAATAAAGATTTGAAAAGCAAAGGAAATACATATTTCTGGTACCCAGGTGGAAGGAGTTTGGCCTTGACAATTTCTGAGCAGCCAAAGGAGGGAAAATGTAGCTGGAAGAGGGAGAAACATGGGTGGCCAGATGCCTTTAGGCAGAGTGATCTCTATAAATGATATTTCTTCTGCGTGGGCTCCTTATTTATTTTGTGTATTTACACCTTCCTACTATGTCTTCATGTATCATGTTTGTGCTACCAGTAATAAAATCGTTTTTGTCAACCAGGAAGACAGGCCTGAGAGCCATTTGCCACTCTGCAGACAAACCACAGGATGGAGAGGACAGGACACAGGGAAGGGGTCTGCTTACCCTGTTGTTGCCTTTGGGAAGGGTCCTCATTCCTCAAGTGGCGCAAGAGAGCAGCACATATGTGATGAGGCGAGGAAAATAGCTGAAATCAACTTAGCTCTATAAATGGCCATTATCGAATGGTCAGGGGTGAGGGAAAAAAGGGCCATGCTTTTGATCAACCGGATTGAAATTCAGCCGTGAGATCAGTTTCGTCACTGACCTCCCCCACAACTATGTGATCTGGCTACTCACATCCGACCCTGGTGTTTGTTTGGGGATGAGTGGATGCCACCTGCATTTTGAAATCGGCGCAGATGCTCAAACAGACCCTGCTCTCCAGGCAGACAACAAGAACGCCACCAGATGTGACTTAAACGTGCTTCCTTTTCAGCCATTTAAATGTGAGAAATTCCTCCCATATCTAGTCTACTGCAGGGGACTATTTTCATCAGGGTCTTTCAACCCCAGCTCTGAGACACATCACAGATATTCCCACAAAAGTTCCACAAGTTGACGATGAAATAAACCGATGCCAGATGCACTTGCACACGCAGGCAGGCCAGGAGGGTAGTGGGTCCTGTCAGGGCACTGTTCCCCGCCATCACTTTGAACCTCAGAGAAGCTAAGTGGGGACAGCATGGCCGACAGGGCAGAATTAAAATGTGATCAATGCGACATCTGCTTTCTCTTCTCTTTTCAGCTTTCACAGAAGCGAACATGAAAAAAAAAGGGAAGAAGAGAGGAGGAAAAATAAGAAGAGACAGGGCTCCTTCTGGGAAAAGCAATTCTAGTCCTGAATTTTCAACTGTGCCTTCCACCTTAGAAAGACAGTGACTGCCTTTGCTGAGCGCAGGGTGACGCTGGGCTTGATCCCGGCTGGAGCCAGGCAGCAGGTGGTGGCTGCTGCCTCGATCTTTCTGCTGTCTCCTTTCCCCATTCCAATCACAATAAATATATTTATACTTACTTGATTATGTCAGCCAGACAATGTTCCCCTAATTGGCAGTGATCAGGGTTCCAGGATTGTTTGGGCGAGCCTGCTGTCTCTCTATCAGACAAAGCGATAAGGGGCTGCTAATGCAGTCCCCATTAACAGTTTCCAGTGGAATAAAAATGATCCCCAGACTCATGCACGGCAATGAATTTTCCAAACAGCTCCTAACAGTCAGCCCTTGAGGAACTCAGACTTACACGAACGGGCCCAGCATAGAATGCTTTTATAAATCTTCCCCACCCCCGGCTCCAGCGCATAAAAAAACCATAGCCACTTCCTTCTGCTTGAGGTTCTTTTACTCTTTCCTTTTTTTTCTTTTTTCCTTTTTCTTTTATTGGGCTTATGGAGCTAACTGTCTTTTTTGGTTCTTGGTTCTTTGTAAATGCAGGGACATCTGGCACACGGTTTATTGCATTTGCTAGCTCTGGTATTTGTAGATATGCCCTCTCTGCTGTGTGTGCATGTTAACACTCCACATGCGTAATTTATGCATGCATAATTTGGAGCTTGAGAGCATAGGCTTATTTTGACATTTAAGTGTAACTACACAATGCTGATCTGATCTTAAGTAATTGCTCAATAAATATTTATCAAATGAATGAATGCACCAAGAAGGCAAATAGGCAACTATTAATGTCATTCATTCATTCATCAGATATTTCCACACCTGGTATGTACCAGGCACTGTGCTAGATGCTAGGTATTTAATGATTTGTACCCACAGTCCCTGCCCTTGGGGAGCTCACAGTTGAGGGGCAGGAGGCAGACACCTAAATGGGCAATTATTAGACATAATGGAGACACTGCGCTAGAGCCCAGTGTGGGGTAGCGTGGAGCTCCAAGGAGGGACCGTCCTGCACCTCAGGAAAGGCTGTTGCCGTGGAGGTTCTCCTGAAGGTGGCGAGGCCTACATAGGCTGTAAAGGGTTCAGACAAGAGGACAGCACCATCAGCGACAGGTGCAAGAAACAGCGGGGTGCTGTGGCAGAGCAGTGAGGCTGGGGCCGACAGCGGCAGGCGGGGACTTAGGGTTGGGCTGGAGCGAAGGAGAGGAGCCTCGGCTACCTCGATGCGGGCGAGGAAACGGGAGCAAGTCCTTCACTTGTCCAGACGCTTCTGGGTTCTGCCAGAATTTGTGCACACACACCTCCAAGTGGAATCGGGACCAGCCCGAGAGCACTGCTGGAGTGCAGGAAGGAGGTCTGAGGTCACAGCCCGAGTCCATCATTAAGGAGCCATGTGACCCTGAGCCAAGGCCGGCTTCTGTATCGTAAGTTGAGGAGGTGAACTTGGAGGGCTCCAAGGTTTGTCCCAGCTTTTACAATCTACGTTGCCTGGATTCGCTGACATTTGTGTGCAGTCCACACCTGGGCCTATTCCATGGACAAATTACGGGTTTTAAAGGAACTAGACTAGCTCCAAGCAGCACAGGGTATCACAGTATCACTGTCCTACGGTGCAGAGACAGCTAGGCACGTGGAGGCACAATTTTATATGAATCCCTAAGAAGTAGTTACAGGAATATACTGTATGATGGAGAGGTCCCACGGTCCCCAGCCTAGGTTCAGGGTCTTATGATCTCGAGTCTGAAAAAAAACCCAATTAATTCATAACACTGATCCCTGTGAGATTCAGTTTCTCAAAAGCATTGTTTAGCTCACATCATTTGTACTCAAAAACTCTCAGTACTTCCAATTTACTTACAAAACCAAATCCAGAGTCTTTCGAGTGGCATTCAAGGTCATCCCCAATCTGTCCTTAACCCTTCCTGCCACAACCCCCACCTCAGGTAGGCTTCCCGCATTGTCACTTCTGTGAGACCACTGCATAAAATCCATGGAAAGGGTGATGATGATGATGATGATGGTGATGATGATGATGGTGATTGTGATCACAGTGCTGCTGCTTTCCCTCTTCTTGGAAAGAAAGGAGTCTTGGAGAGAGAGGTTTGGTGCGACCATTTTGGGGTAATGAGAATGTGAAACATTTCTCCCACGATGCATAAACAGTATTTTATATGTGCTTCTTGGAAGCTTAAAGTTCATCCAGGAACGAGCTATTTCACAGATCAAAAGGAGCGTATGTGCAACACACCAGGAGGAATAATCACTCTGCTAAATTTAAAGGGGGAAAGATTCCACACTCCAGCCCGCAAGTAGAAATGGTTTAACATCATATGGCTGGAGAGGAACATGAGTGACTTATTTAATTTCTGGCCCCAAACGTTCAGTTTTTATGGTACATGTGCCAGTGAGCAGCACATGGGATTTTTCACAAAAGGGGAACTGGCATTAAATCAATAAGGAAAATCACCATTTCCTTACTGATCCAACGGCATTTAAGGAAGCTGAGCACTGCCAATATGTACAACTGTGCAGAATTTGTAACCGGCCAGTTAAAACCACCGTCTAAGCTGGCAGCTGTGATTTTCCCAGAAGTAGAGCTGCAGGGAGAAAAAT